>NMUG010004384.1:0-13911 GCA_002855965.1 Monotropa hypopitys | reverse complement strand
AAAGCAAGCAATCATAAAAGCTAATGAAAAGAAACTATTTCAGCCGAAGTAAAGAAACCTACCAGGAACCCCATGAAGAAACGGCACGGAGAACACAGTGCCCAAGCCACTATGAAGTGGAACGAAAAAATTGCCGGAGAGGATCATCACGTCCTCGGAATATTTATCAGAGTCCAGTAGGTGGGCGATCAAACCGGACTGATTGGGCCGATGACCCAAGTAATACTTCTTGGACGTTTTGTTCCATCCAAAGAAGTAGCAGCCGAAGATGTCCGGAAAACATAGTCGGTCCGGCTCAAGAAGGGTCTCGTTGAGCATTGCAACTCCCATCAGAATGTGTAAAACATTAACCGTCACTTGAGACGGTGCCAGACGTAGTTCGCCGAGGAAGCGAGTAAGAAAAGGATGGAAGGGGAACTGAACTCCCCCCTCGATAACGACAATGATGGGAAGAAGGGCATGGTCCGGCCCTGGCTCAGTGTGGTTGATAGAGGCTATCATGATGTTTACATCGGCAGGGACATCATATTCCTCCCTGAAGTGGCGAAGCTCCTTCGGAAGGGTCTAGGTACTGCCTGAACTTCTCGGACCTCCTCTTCGGTGCCATTCTCTGGAGCAGAAAAGAACACAAGCAGAAGGCACCGTTAGTCGGTTCGGCATCAACCCTTGCGGTTAAGCACAAGAAAACCATTGGCTTGGTCTTCAACCAATAGCCAAGGCCAGTTTGGCTCGACCGAGAAGGTCTTGAACGTTCGTCTTCAACCTCTGTAGCCAGAAACAAACAGGGAGCTTCCAAGCCACAACAATGGCGGAAGATTGAGCCTTCAAACCCAACAGTCGCTAAATCGACTGAAGAACACAAAAATCAACACCATCAATGCACAGAGAAGGGTTAGGCGATCACCTGGAAGAGAGAATAAGGTTGGAACGACGAAGAAAACGCTGGGGGAAGGCTAGTAGCATGGTGGCCGGAGATGCGCTGCACGGTTGCCGGAAATCGCTTAGAAAGAGAGGGAGCTGAAGCAAACGGGATTCAGAAGAAACCCTAAGCCCTCTATTTATAGGAGATGACCTGAAGGACAAAACCGGGTGACCGGTCGAACCGGCTCAAACGGCCACCCCGCTCCCGCAATCATTACAGCGCCTCGAGAGTTATGCCGGCGCTGCAAACTGACAGCACGTGTGCACAGTGTCCTATCAGCCACAGCTCCAGCCAACCACATCGCGACATGTAGGGCCACCCAACCGCTAGATCAAGTGCACGACAGCCAATGACGCGACAACTGTCAAGCGTGACGTCATGACAGACCCACCGATAGCCCACAACGCGACACGTCATCGCTTTCAAAGCGACGGTTCATTAAATGTTATCAGAGACCCAAGTTCCAAGACAAATCAGTGGTCCGACGCTCCTTCTCTTCGGCACCTACACAACCAATCGACACCGAGTCAACCCCGCTTCGGCCAAAATGCCTGGCCAAAGGGGTTGAGAGGCTATTGTTGGGGGCCGAACTCTCAAGAGACCGGAGTCGCGACCTCCTCCAGGAGGACCACACCACAGGCTAGCTAACAGATGGCCGAGCAGAGCTTAGCCGGCGTTAGGGCCTCCCTGGGGCTCTTTCCGGCCCGGATACTCAAAGCCCAGAGGAGGTGCCTAGCCGAAGCAACATAGAAGCGAGGTCATGCGACCGGACAGAGCAAAGGCCGACGAGAGAGGCTCCCTTAGGGTCACTTATGTGTGGAAGTCTCGTTGCCCAGGATGGCCCGGTTTACAGCCAGCTACGCCGAAAAGGACCTCTTCGGCAAGACAGGACAAATGCCTTGTTTGCAGCAAAGATTCCCTCAGAGACAGCATCCCGGGTTTTGCGCACATGGCAGACACACGCTTGACAACAGAATCAGCTTTTCCCTGATTCCTGCAGAATGCCAGGCATGCTTCGTCAGCTTTTCTGTTGCCCAATGCTGTCAGGCAGTGCCGCCTGACATTGTCGGGGCCGACCGGTCGGCCACACACTCAGACGCACAGGCAGGACAGGCGTACTGCCCCATAACATAACACAACGTCACGCCCGCGACGAAGCGCGTGTCTCTCACTCTCTGATGTTCTATAAATAGGGAAGAGCATTCAATGCAGAGGTACACCTTCTCTCACTAGCCCAAGCTCTGTCCATTTGCTTTCTCACTCTAGAACTCTCTTGCTGACTTTACCATCGGAGGGTCCACCGGCGACATCCACCGGTAGCCTAACGTTTCCCTCTTTTGTAGCTTAGCCCGACCACATCTCCACCGCTCACGACCGAAAACCACCACCTGAAAAGCTTACCCCCTAACATATTAGATGTCTCAAGATTAAATAATGTATTAATGATGTAATAATGAGAATGTCTATTCACTATTCTGGTTTTTATTCACATGCTTCCGCTTATTTATGTTGTTTAAGAAATTCTTCAACTCTTTATCTTAGGCCTTTAGCGAGCTTGCTCGTTGATCGGTCATGTGCTCATCCTATGAACGGGATGGGTCGTGACAATAAGGGTCTTAACTTTGACCATGACTAAGCCACAACGACATGGAAAACTATCACATTTTCTAGGGAGGACACTCCCAAGAACACAAACCATCTCTAGTAATAGTAGTAGTAGTAGTACTAACCATGGCACACCAAGCCAAACATCACATCGAGTCACTAGCTAATTCCATGACTTAGCTTATATCCACAATTCACCAAACCACGTCGCACATCGACTATCCTTCTATTTCCTCTATATACATATCTATATAGGTACACGTTGTTGAATTAATTTTCTTGTTGATTTAGTTTGTTCGACTCCCGACTTAACACGATTTAAAACCAAGTCACACGAGTCTCGACCGCCTCACTAAATAAGAACCAGCTTACCCCAAACATGGACTATACTTTGAAAGAGTCACATGAGCCTCGAACCGTCCCATGAGTAAGGATCGGCCTACCCCAAACACAGACTATGTTTAGAAAACTACTTTAAAACCATTAAGCCTGGGATCGATTTAGAGTCTCCTTGGCGAGGACAAGGATCGACTCACTCACGTCGAAGTGCCACGAGGGATGCACTAACACACGAGGTGCCACGAGGGATGCACCATCATACGAAGTGCCACGAGGAATGCACTATCACACAAGGTACCACGAGGGATGCACCGAATATACGAGGTGCCACGAGGGATGCACCAACTGACAATCATCAAAGACCACATCGTTTTGTCAACCACACACCACATTCACGAATCACATTTTCTTTTTGGTTGGTTGTTTAATATGTGAATTGAAGAGATTAACGAATTCAATCTAAGGGAACGAGTTTCCCAACACTAGTGACGAATTCACTTCAAGGGGACGAGTTCCCACCTAAGTGTGACGAATTCACACATCAACACATAAACCACAAGTTTAGTCATCCAACCTACCCAATCCAAGGGTACTACATCGTAGGGACGAATTCCTAATCCAAGTGTGATGAGTTCACACATCGATACCCAATCCTCTTCACTAAGGCATTTCACCAAACACCTAGAGTGCACAAGGGCACACAAGGGTCCTAATCACCAAGGACACCTAATCCAACATCCAATCCATCACTCATAAGTTCAAGGCCACACACAAGGGCCTAGGTGAGATCTCAAAATCCTTTCAAGACCACACACAAGGGTCTAACCGAGACTTAACAAATATACGATATCATGAATTATACACGTAAGCCCCTCGGCATTTTATCAAACACCTAGCGGGTACAAGATCACCGCTCAATTCCACTAATTTACACTCCTAGGACAAAATCCCCAAATTTCCATCAAACTCCAAACATTACCAATACAAGTCCTATGCACAAATTTACTATCACATATCTTCACAACCACCAAGAATGCTCAAATCCAATGCAAGGATGAGTCCAATTTCATTTAATCAAATATGTCCAATTCATGATTTCCAAAAACATAGTTTTTAGAGAAAACCTTTGATTTTAATCTTGTAAATCAATTTAATGGCCTAACATAATCACATAAATATAAGATAGAGGCATATTTACCCCAAGCTTCAACAATGGAGAAAATCCTAGTCGCAAAGTTATCGGCACCGACGAACCTATGCACATCAATGGAAAGATCGAAACGATGAGAATACAAGTCTCTAAAGAACCAACATGAGAAACCTACTTTAAAATTTGACTTACCCAGAATCCCAAGAGGATGACGTCGATACCTAGGTTGCCGGAAAGCCTTTACCGTGGGGAACAACGTTCCTTCCTCACAAAAGTTCAACCGGAGCCCGATTGGCCTTCGAATCCAAGAGAGAAGTGAGAGAGCATGAGGGAGGAGCTCCCATGGAGGTAAAGGGAGAAAGAGCTAGGGCAAAATGGGGGAGAAGATGACCAAATCATGCAAACTATAGTATATATATCCCCCTACACGAAATGACCAAACTGCCCTTAATGAGCCAATTCTGGGCTCTGTGCACCAGTGCAACCTCTCTCTGCACCGGTGCAAACCTGCACTGGAATCCAATAGAAGACTTTTGCACTGGTGCAAGCTTCCACTGTACTGATGCAAACTCCCATGCACCAGTGCAAACCTCCTCTGCACTGATGCAAACTAATCCGAACAAAGTAGTAGGTTTGTGCACTGGTGCAACCTCTCCTTGCACCGATGCAAACTCCAAAGAACACCCTGCACCGGTGCAAACTTACTTTGCACCGATGCAAACTCCTCTTGTTATGATATTTTCAAACCAAACTCTCCCGGAACTTCCCCTAAATACTCCGGGTCACACACGAACCATATGGACGAACCGAGAAGGAGTTCAACGCCTAATTCTAATCATCAATCCATGCCAAGGAATCCATACTAAACCCATTAATCGATTGGAATGACGAATTAAATTCTGGAAATGTATTTAGAAATTACGATTCGTTACATCTCCCTTGTTAGGTGTCCCCCTGCGCAACCCTGGGGGTTGCCTCCTTTTTTATTCCCCTTTTCGTCTAGGGCTTCTGTGCCTTTTCTATGTAAAATACGCGAGGGTCAACTTCCCCTTGTGTGTATCTCTCTTTTGGGAATTATCCCTTCCAAAAAATGTATGTCACAACCTCTTTCCTTCATTTTTTTATTCCTTTCACCAAATAGCCTCCTAGAGTCTATACAGTTTTGCTAATAGCAGGGATCCCTACAGGGATCCATACAGGGATCGGTCAAGATCTCGACACTCGAAGTTCTGTATAAATAATCTGATCCATTGATAAATTTTAAAATAATATTTTATATAATCATGTAAAAAATTAGCTCATTCAAATAATTATATATTTTTTTATCCTATAAATATATTAAGTAATATTTTTGTCATTTTCCCCTCTCTCTCTCTCTCTCTCTTACCTATATTAGAAAGACTTGTGCCCTCTTTATGTAAAGAGTAACACATACTTTATATATAATTATATATATAATAATAGTTCTTAATTTATGTAAAGAGAAATATATATAATATTGGCTCTATTTTTTTTCTTTTCAAATTAAATTTTCACAAAATATTTCTCCTTTTCTTTTTCTTTTAATAGATTCCAGACGTGGTGGCGAGCACGTCTATTTATTGAACTCCATTTGGCCAAAATTAATTCTTTTTCCGATTAAATCCCGTAAAACTGTAGATACTCAAAATCTTAACAAAAATAATTAAATAACAGGTTATGGGCTAATAAAGTATATAATTAAGTAGTGTAATTGGGTACGTTTCTATACTTATCAACATTGAAGATTTGTTGCAGGTCTTCTAAATGGTCCTGGGCCACCTTGCTATTTACCACCATGTCGTTAATATATGCCTCCATGGTCAGGCCAATGTAGCTCCGAAACATGGCTATGTTGCCCCAGCGTTTTTCAACCCGAAGGACATAACATGGTAGCAATACAAGCCTCTCGGTGAAATGAATGCAGTCTTCTCTGCGTCGGGAGGATACATGACAATCTGGTGGTAGTCTTGGTAAGCATCCATGAAGCTAAGCTAGTCATGTCCGACCGTTGCATCAACCAGATGGTTGATCTAGGGAAGAAGGAATGGATCCTTCGGACAGGCATCGTTCAAGTTGGTATAGTCAACACAGACTCAGAACTTCCTATTCTTCTTCTTGACCACGACTGTGTTGGCCAATCACATAAGGTACTGCACCTCCCGGATCGTTTGTGCTTCTAGCAGTCTGTCCACTTCTTTAATGACAACTTCCGTATGAATAGCTGCCGACCAGCGTGTCTTTTGTACGACATACCGAAAGGCTGAATCGACATTAAGCCAGTGACATATCAGGTCCGGACTGACCCCTGGCATTTCATAAAGAGTCCATGCAAATACGTCAACATTGGCCCTCAAAAGCTGGAGCATGTCCTCGTGATCTGGTTCCAGCATATCCGACCCAATGAGGAAGAAGTGCTCGCTATCTTCTTCAACCGGTACACGGATTATGTCTTCAACTGCCTTCTTTGAGGCTTCTGGCCCAATGTACTTGGGTTTGGCTTGATTTGCCCCTGACTATTGCGATGTAGAATTTCTTCGATGCTACTTGATCTCTATAGATGTCTTCCTGTCCGAAAGGGCCGTTGAACCGCACCACTTAGAGATAAGTGGATGTAATTGCCTCCATCCAGTGAAGCTAATCCCGGCCCAAGATTGCATTGTATGGGCTCGGGACATCAACCAATACAAACTCGGTGTCCACCGTCTTGCTACATTTCGTAATGGGCAGGTTTACCTTCTCTAGAGGCCAGACCGTAGAGGGATTGAATTCGACCAATGGAACATCGGATGGGACCTGATCATCTAGGGGTAGCCCCAACTGTTTGAACATCGGATAGTACATCACATCTGATAAGCTGTCTGGAACAATCAAAATTCTCTGAACCAGAACTCTTTTGAACCGAAGGCTCACAACCAAGGCATCGCTATGTGAGAGCTAGACCATTTCCAAGACCTTCTCCATAAAAGTGATCTGCCATTTCCTGACCGGCTGTGCCCTGGGCCACTTTACCAACGTTCATTACCAATCTTCCAGACTGCCCTTCCCGAATCTCTTTAGTGATTTTGCATTCCGTCGCTTCATCCATGGCTCTGTGAATAACGTTGATCACCCGGACAATGTCATCATCATCTCAGGCTGGTGGTGGTGAAAGCCCAGCAGCCGTCGTCTCCTCATCAATGTATTCTCGAAGCTTATCAGTCAGTACTTGCTCTTTGAGGAATGATTTAAAGGCCTTGCACCGGGTTGTGAGATGCCCACTGTCCCGGTGATAGGAGCACCTCATCGAAACATTTCTGCCCTGGGGCACCCTAATGATTCTGGAGGGTAGCCTGAAGAAGTCTTCTTTCTTGATCTTCTGGATGAGCTCGTAGATGGGGATCTTGAAGACTGTTTTGTTGGCTTGAAACTCCTCTGGTCGTGGGATCCTATGAGGCCTGTATTGTATATTAAGATCGTTAATGATAATAATCGAGGATCAAGGATAATTAAAAATATTATCAGATTGAATTAAAAAGATGAAATAATTTATTAAGTTTGAGTAGATAATTTAAAATTTTATTAGAGAATTTTTGGTAATAAGAGTTGAGTGTAATCTAATTAATATATTTAATTAATTTTGGGGGGTCAAAGTGCATAATTAGAACCTGAAGGTAGAAATTATAATTAAAGAAGTAAAATGAGAATTGATCTGTGAAGTGTCGATAATGGGCGATATGTGGCTAAGAATCGAGATACAAACTTGTATCTAGGAATGAATCGAGGCAAACAACAATAAAATGTTATCATCAATCGTGAGGTGTCGAAGTTTAGAATAGTGCAGGTGCGGATGAGTAGTGATTCATGCGTGTATTGATAAAAGGAATTATAAACTGTGTATTGATTATATATCGTATATACTCTTAGTCAAATATCTGGAAGGATATATTGAATTTTATAGGAATTGGTTCTATAATCTAAATGTGAGTTTGTGAGATTCTGGATTTGAGTAAGTAAGAGATTGGTGGGAATTTATTTAAGGATGAGAGTGAGACAATTGGATTTGGTGAGATTGATTTTCAGAGGGTTCAATAAGGAAGAAGACAATGAATAGTGGAGGGGAGAAAGAAGAACCAGATTCACGGCAATTGTTCTGATTTTTATTCTTTCATTTGACGTAAGATCTTGTAATTCTAATTTTACAGAAGTGTTGTATATCAATTATAGATCATTTGGTATTAATTTCAGGCTAAACGGAATAGATTTGTTAGTATAATCGATCAAAATTAGAAATTCAGAGAATAACCAAATATGTAGAACCAGTCCCCGACCGACAGCAGGATCGATCTGAGCATCGGGGCCTCTACCGGTGCCACTGGTGGAACTGTCATTGCATTAGCCAGTGGGCTCTATTTTTGAACAGTAAGCCCTTTTGCTCGGGCGTAAGGCTCGGGTCTTGGTCGGGAACATTGGGAAATATTTTGGGCCATTAAGTAGAGGTTTAAAATTGTGTTTATATAAGTTAGAGAGTTGATGAGTAAATTAAAGATGGAATAAGAAATTAAAGTATAAAGTCATTATTGATTCTTATATATAATTTATCATTTTCTAGGTGTTGAGGAGTTGATGGCTATATTAAAAATTTTCCTACAAACCAAGTGAGTACTCTTGAATTGTATAAATTAGAGTAAAGTATACGATCTATTATCTTAAGGAAAAGAGGTATGATATAACAATGAAAGGAATGAAATGGCTTTACTAGGAAAGAGATGGAAGTATATATTATTATAAAGAATTCTAAAGAGATTATGCATTTGACAAGAATTAGAAATGTGAATAATATTTGAGAATCAAGTCGTAATTCTATAAAATAAAGAAAGGTGGAATGATTTTGTGAAATAGATGAAATATTGTGAAAGATAAAATAAAGGATAAAAGGTAAAATATTGTGAATATTGCAAATCTAATAGATATTCTATGAATCTTAAAGTATAAGAAATGTGAAGCGGCTTTGTAAAGGAGGTGGAATATTGTAAAGTGTAATAAGAGATAATAATGAAGAGATTAAATTATGAATGAAATCATATAATGAGAATGAATAGATGAGAAAGAGGAATGGTGCAAAGTTGATTACGTACCTAATTATACGATCATGCTCATTAGTTAAATTGAGTGTACGCATAGAAAGTGCAGACATGCTCATTGGTAAAATTGAGTGAACGCATAGAAAGTGCGGCCATGTTCATTGGTAAAATTGAGTGTACGCATAGAAAGTGCGGCCATGTTCATTGGTAAAATTCAGTGTACGCATAGAAAGTGCGGCCATGCTCATTGGTAAAATTCAGTGTACGTACAAAATATACGTCTATGTTTATTGATAAAATCCTTGAAATGAAAGGTGGAATCTGAAATCTATCAAATAATTACGTACAAAGTGTACGACCATGTTTCATTGGTGGAGTTGTATGAATATGAATCCTTGGAATAGAAATATGGAAATCTAATTATCTGGAAATCTGTTGTGAATAAGGGCAGTTGGTAATGTGTAAGAGTATGAAGAATAATCTAAGAAGAAATGGAATGAGATAAGAATGAATTATCAATAATAGAAGAATGAGAAAATATTTAAAGATATGAATGTGTTAATGTGAGTTATAAAGGGAATTGTAAAAAGACTTTTGCTTCTCTTATTTATGCATTTCTGTAGTATTCACCAGTCGTCGTCGCTGATGCACGCTTGTGCTTTTCTTTTTAAGTATTTGGAGCTAGAGTCCACCAGTACAGCTCCAGAGTTGTAGAGTTCTCAGGATGAGTCATAGTGACAGAGAGTCTTTTATTTATTCCTTTGATGTATTTTGAGAGGATGTTTATCTCTCACTTGAGTCTGCTTTCAGATTGTTCAGAGTTGTAGCAGTTGATTAGAGTTGAGTTGTTGTGGAGTTGTATCAGGCATATTGCCGAGAGTTTTATTTCTTTGAGTCTGTATCATCAGAGCTATTTATCAGTATTTATATCAGAGATGTATATTCAGAGGTTTATTTCAGTTGTGTCTAGATTAATAGATGTTTGTCGCTACGTGTCATCCTTACATAACTGCCTTTACAATTATCGGGGATGAGGCGTACCAGATCATCTTTTCCTTGTTATTGATATTATTTACCTACCGGGATGGCCCTGCTCCCGATCCGAGTCTGGAGCTGACATTTGGTTCGGCCTTGAGTCGCTCTGACCTGGCTTCTTCAAGTCGACAATGCTTTTCGATCCGGGACATCAGGTCATCCATGTCCACCAGATTGCAAAGTGTCAGATCTTCAAAGAGCCTACTCCGGGGATCCAATCCCATTTTGAATGACAGGACCACAGTTCCCGGAGTACAACCCTCAATCTCATTGTATACCTCCTAATATCGGGCTGCATATTTCCGGAGTGACTCTCCCTTGCCCATCCGGAGCGCAAGCAAAGCATTCACCTACTTCTTTATGCTTCATACTGGTGACAAACCGGGCTAAGAATGCATGTGATAGCTCTCGAAATGAGTTGATGGATTGCTCTCGCAATTTGTCAAACTAGATGAGTCCAAGCTCCTCCAGACTGGAAGGGAATACCTTGCATATGAGCTCATCCTTTGTGATATACAAAGATATCATCTGCCAGAAGTGCACCAAGTGCACATATGCATCGGATACCGGCTCGTACTTCTTGAATTTTGGTGCGGAAAAACCGCATGACGGCCGGTAAGCATGTGGTGATTCGATCATTCTCGCATTTGGCATCCAATTGGTCCCGCAGATCTCGGGATTGGCCCCCCTGTCCCGGGCGTGGGACCTGGAATGCACCGAAGCCTGCCATTGGTGGTCCGGTGATCTTCCTTTCCCTTTCTTTTCCTCTCCCGCCTTTCAAGCTGACTCCCGTGAGTTGCCGTGTTACTGCTAACCCAATATGGCTCCCACCTTGCTGTGGAGCATTCCATCGACCCAGAACTCCCCCTAAGCATAACAACGTGAGGTCCGGGGGTTTTGTCATGACGCGGATCCACAAGAGCCTTTCCTTTTATTTTTATCTCACGCCCTTAGTGATCGGGGTGAGCTGTCTCCTCCGACATGCGTTCTTATGGATACCTCATATGATTCCTCCTCTTTTTAGGGGAGTGGGTTCTCATCCTGCCTCGGCTTCCCCCGAGCGTCCCATCCTGTGGGATCCCTTCAATCGCAGCTCTTCCTTGAGTCCGAGTACATCCTCCTGGATGGCGAGGATTATGGCATCTTTATTATCGATCCGGTCATCCAAGGTCTGGATATAGGCTTTGGAGCCTTAATCCTCCAGTGGTCTTGCTAGGGCCGTACCATGTGCGGTCCGGTTCCCCTTTGTTTCTCTAGCAGGTGTTCCATTAACTATCTGGAGGACAACGAGGTCCTCCGGACTCTGATTCCCCTAATTAGTAGGACCTGAAACAGCATGTGGAGCTATTTCGAGTGAATTACTAGCGTCGTTGATCGGAAAAGTGGTGGGCACTTGGGTCCCCAGCAGGGTCGCCAATTGTAGATTCCTGGACCTTTAACCCGATCTGCTGACCAAATTCGAATATGAACCAACGCTAATGGACACTTCCTGCAACCATAGAAAATAGTTAGAATTGCCCGACACCGTTCACCGGAATGACACTTTGATGCCTAAGTCAGATGAGTGTATGTGAGAGAGTAAAGTAGTAGTGTAACAGCTCTGTAAACTAGAAGAATTCGAGCTCTTACTCAGTCTCACACTTTTCATATTTATAGCATTCCCGTAGCGCTTAATCCGATGCCATTATCGCTAACTGTCCTCGATAATCTACCACAATATCCGAGAGCATCCAAACTTTTCATTCTGATCAAGATGAGATCATGCGTGATCTGGTTATCTGTATCCTGCCCGTGGGCCGTGGTCCTCCGGAGACCTGCTATTGTCGTACCGTAGCATATCTAATCGGAATAAAAGTCCATGTCTCGGCGCAACTACCTCCATTATGTCAAGAAGTACCGGAGGTAAAGCTGATATTTGTTTTTCTTATTTTTGAACAGTTTCTGTTTTCTATCCATTCTCAAGCTTCAATTTGTTTTACTTGTTTAATTGCAATAGGTACGAGAAGAGGCATTCAAACATTCCATCTCACATATCGCTTTGCTTCTGTGTGAAGGAGGGAGACCATGTTACTGTTGGCCAGTGCATGTCAGCAATTGAATTTTAGAATGTTTCTTAGTGTTTTTAAGAACTACTTTCTTTCTTTTTAATAAAAGAGAAGTGTTATTTTTAGTATGTAGTTGTGTTCCATTTGCATGCCATTGTCAAAGATAGTGAGGTTTAATGTGATGAAGGTGATTCCAGCTGGTTCTTCTGGTGACAGGAAGAAGGCATTTATGGCAATGTGAGTTTTGATGGTTTAATGTGCTATTCTATTGTGTTATGTGAGTTATAAGGAATCTTTTCTATTTCATATTTCAAATGCTTAGTCCTGGAAGGAAGGATTAGCTTCTTAAATAATAATAGGGTTACATTGCTTCTCATCTACACTTCTTTTTATGCAGCAATTTGTAGATGAGTATCCCTGTTTTGAGATATCAGCAGTGAATGCTGCCTAGTGACTGTGTTTGCGTTGTCCTAACCTCAAACATGCAGGAAAAACGGTGAACCCCATGCCATGGTTTCAGCCACTGCTCGTTGGCACAGCCATGCGTTATATTCATCACAATCTTTTTCATTTTTTGCAGCTCTATCATTAAAATGAGGTGAAATGTATGCCTAGTTTGATAGCCTATGTTGGTTTTTTGTTTTGGTCATGTATTATGTTATGCAGTTTTAACTTATGATAAGCATTGAATCTCATACTTCTGTACAGGCTCAGGCTTCTGTACCCTTGAGTTTGATGGTGCTTCTAAAGGGAATCCTGGACTAGCTGGGGCATGTGCCGTGCTATGCGTTGAAGATGGAAGTAGGATATGCATCCAATTGCCTTCGTTTAGATACTTTTATTCAGGTTTTTAAATCTTCTGTTAACTTTTGCTCTCTTAACTTGAGCTTCAATAGGTTTGTCGATTGCGATAAGGTGTTGGCATTGCAACTAATAATGTCGCTTAATGTCGCTTATCGTTATGCAGGTTTGTTTTTTTTCCATGTCACCTTATCAGGGTCATTGAAAAGAAAGACACATTCTGATTCGAGTGTCTTAGTTTCTTATTTTTAGTTTTTTCTTTTCTCTTTTCTTTCAAATTGTGTTTGTTACTTGCTATTTGTGTTCATCCTTATTACTGTTGATTGACGATTTACATGCGTTACAGGTTCAGGGATATCAAGTCAACAAAAATGATGTTAGACAACATCTTTGAAGCTCGGGTAAGCCTTTTCTCTAGCTAAGATATCTTAATACACTGAATACCCTAATACACTTGGAGTCTTTGTTCATGGAACAAATTTTTCATGTCTTATCCTGACTACAAAGCGATGCTTTTGACACCAAATGTTATAGCCTTTGGTGTAGGTTTGATCGGAGATTGATGTATTGGGGTCCTGCTTGGATGATGCCGATTTGTCTTTTTGGCACTTCATGGATGAAAGATTTTGGGACGACAAAATTTACGCCTTTTTGGTTTTTGGCATTTTGAAAGTACTGTTGACTATAGTTATGTTTTAGATGTGTGGTTGTACATTGCTTTTTTGTTGTAAGACTGGTTTATGTTTTAGATTTGGTTGGAAACGATTGACTATGGTTATGCTTTTGGTTATTTCAAACAATCGAAACTATTTCATGTGTTCTCGTTTTGTATAAATACATTTCCTGCTTTGAGTATTTGTTGCATTGTATTTAAGTATATTTGGTACGGTACAATGATAAATTTGATGAAAATAAGTGTTTCGTGAGAAAATA
>NMUG010004383.1:0-13912 GCA_002855965.1 Monotropa hypopitys | reverse complement strand
TCATAAGTTTTATTGTTTTTTGGATGGGTACTCGGGCTATAATCAGATTGAAATAGCCCTTGAGGATCAAGAGAAGACGACGTTCACATGTCCTTATGGTACTTTCGCCTACCGACGAATGCCATTCGGATTGTGCAACGCTCCGGGTACCTTCCAACGTTGCATGACCGGAATCTTTAGCGAAATGATAGACAATGTTGTAGAAGTCTTCATGGATGACTTCTCAGTCTTTGGTTCTTCTTTTGACCATTGCCTCTACAACCTTGGTCTAGTCTTGGAAAGATGTGAAGAAAAGAGACTTGTTCTCAATTGGGAAAAATGCATGTTCATGGTCACTAGCGGCATTGTGCTAGGCCACGTTGTTTCAGAAAAGGCGATAGAGGTTGACCGTGCCAAGATTAGCATTATTTCAAATCTGCCAGCCCCTAGGACGGTTAAAGAAGTCCGATCTTTTCTTGGACATGCCGGTTTTTACCGGAGATCCTTCTTGCAAAGGAAACTCCATTCCAATGGACCAGCGAATGTGAAGAATCCTTCTCCTTCCTTAAGGGGAAGTTGACTACTTCACCTATAATGAAATCGCCGGATTGGAGCATTCCTTTTGAGATAATGTGCGATGCAAGCGACTTTGCTATAGGGGCTGTTCTAGGGCAAAGGAGAGGAAAAGAGCCGTCAGTAGTGTACTATGCAAGCAAAACCTTGAATGAGGCTCAACTCAATTACACTACCACGGAAAAAGAACTCTTGGCTGTAGTTTTTGCTCTAGATAAGTTCAGACCCTACATTCTCGGATAAGCACTTTACTTTTATCTTGGCCTGTTACAGATTTGTGGTTGGTACAACTACCATTCTTTTCGTTTGATGAAGAAACATAGTTTCCATCGACCCGTTTCTTAAGATTTGCATCATGGTTCTCATTTACAAATTCTCCTCTTTTTGGTGTGAAGTCTGGTGGCTGGGAATTGCCTTGGCTAGTATCTCCCACATTATGAGCCTCCAACTTATTCATGATGCAATTTGGAGATCCTTGTCTTCCACAGTCTTAGTGAGCTTTTCAATCGCACGAGCCATTATTGATAGTTGTTCCTCTATCGTTGCAGTACCAGTGGTCATGACTTGCATAGCCACGGAATGAGACGACTCTGAGTGATTTGGTGAAGTTGAGTGCTTAGGCGAAAATGGAGAGGATCATATGCTTGAGTTTGCGTCAGAAACTGAATGAGATGGACGCAGCGACAAGCTAACAGAGATGAAATTTTTGGAAGTGGACGATACACCCCTTCTGAGCTCCTTTCCTTCATTCTTCTTTGTCAATAGAGGCGTGTCACTTTGATACTTGCCATGTGAAACTCTTGGTGGGTCATTTCGTTGACTTGAAACAAGAGTAGTTGTTCTTGCTATGCATCACAGGGGCAGTGGAAGTGCTACTGCTGCTAGTGGCAACGATGACGTTCTTGCCAACCTTCTTGTTGATTTGAGCAATCTGAATCTTCTTAGAAGCCATTTCTGAATAACTTGTCTTAGGAGAAAGAGATGAGAGATAGAGAGGTCCCACCGGGCGTGCCAAAATTTGTAACACATAAATTTCGGGTCCTACAATAAAGACACGAAAAAGATGCACAAAAATAGTTTTATTATTTATTTCAAGAAGAATGGGTACAATACTCTGTGATGTGTTCTACAAAAGAATACACAAAAAATCCTCTGATTCGATCTCCGGTTAACTCTGCAATCCAACGGCCGTAGAAGCTTGATGTTGAATTGAGTCGCTTGATGATTTCTTCAAATCTTTGAAAGAGTTGAAGAAGTGAAATTCACTCGAGGGCTTCGATAGCTTGTTCTCGAATAAACAACGATGATTGATCTTGAAGTTCGTGGATGAACTGGCACGTGACTTGTGTGCTTGTTGATCCTTCACGATTGCTTGGAAGTTTGGTTGAGAGAATTGTTGAATGCTTGAACTCTTGAATGGCTTGAGAGCTTGAGCAATAGTCTTGACAATAGGTTCTCCTTCTCCTTCATTTGAGGCCCTACTTATAGGCTTGAGAAGATGGGCTTTATATTTGGAAAGTCACATTTGATTGATTAAATTAGAATGAATCTATTCCTTATTTTAAGGAGACAAAATTAAGTCAAAATTATTATTATTAATAATACCATTATTATTAATAATAATAATATCATTGGACTTTAAATTTTGGGTCAATTTAATCTCTCAGCCCACTTGGCCAACCAAGTTAGCCCATTTTTTATTTGACTTTACTCACATCTTCAACCGAATTGAGCCCCATAATTATTGATGAGTCCAATATTCATTTGTTGACTTTGACAAAGAAGTATATTTTTATTGGCTTTGACTAATCGAACGGTGATCGAGTCGTGTAAATTTTCAGTGTCTACACCGTTTTATCGTTAGAGACAGACGCCGACAAACCTCAACACCCACCGAAGGCAGCGAATCTATTTTAAAGAGAAAGCCAAACTCAATTCGGTTTGCACTTCTATTTTGTATTTCAATTCTGTAATTTCATTTCTGTTGTATTGTAATGATTTATGAATGAAATTATTCTTTGAAAGATCAGTCGCCTCATATATATGTTTATATTTTACCCTACAATATGCACAAACCATTAAATTTTACATGCAAAACATATCAACCGCTAATATGCAAAATTTAACCATAATTCAGAACCAAACCCTTTTTCTTATTCGTGATCTAACCAACACTAAAACATACAATACACACATTGGATGGAAAATAAAATCAAAATCCCTCTAATGGAGAAGATATGAAGTATATACAGGAGAGTGTAACAGTCTCACAAGTTCAAACCCAAAAGGAAGAAAAATAAACATACCTTAACAGATTGATGTTGCACCAGTCCATGGAAAGGGGAATAAAGAACTTGTACATAAAGAGGGCTTAGATCTGTATAACATACATAACAAGGTTCAACAAATCAAAAGAACAAAAATATGGTGACAAACATTGCAAGCTAAAAGACAGTTGTAAGCCATATCATGCATTTGCTACTACTTCCTTCTCTTTAATCCTCCCCTCATCAGCAATGTGGAACCCTTCAATCTTGCGTGAAGCCTCCTCATCTGCAGTGACATTGACCTTTCCTGTCAACCCATTTGCTGAAATAGTCTCAACGTCATCTTGGGTTGCAGGCCCTGTCTGCCATATTCTAATGGTTCCGTCCTCAGATCCTGAGGCATATGACTCCCCTCCAGGTGAGAAACGAACACAGTGGACTGGACCGTGGTGACCCTTGTTGCATGCTGCATCAAGGTTTAGCAGGAAGTGGCATTTCATCTTAACACCGTACTAGGATAAAATTGCATGTTTAGAAATATGCTTTCGTTGCTCAAGCAATTAAACAGTCCCAGAAAGACGGATGTTAATTCAAAGTTGTAATTCCAGTTAATAATATTTATTTCTCAGCACGTACCAATCTCTTCACCAGTATGGAAATCAAAAACACGTATCCACATATCTTCTCCCCCAGCAATAAACTTGTACCCAAATTTTGGTTCTAGGGAAGCAGACTCTACGGTGCATGGCATGTTGTAACTTTTCACCAATCCGAAGCTGAAAGAAAGACAAAGTAGAGATATAATACATTCATAGTATACAAAACAGACCTATCTTGCCTGGAACTTACTGATTTGCATCCCAAAACTTGACAGTAAACCCATCAGCAGTAGTGATGTAACGGCCATCTTGACTCACTTCAGCGCTAGTCACAGGTGATTTGGTTTCAAGAGACCGGACAACATCACCAGTTCTTACATCCCATAATCTGTACAGACACCAATAAAATGAGTAAAAAAAAAAGACGAAACACCGACCAATGTGAAAAGAAATCCATCACTTTCTTAAAAAAAGAGTCGATGATGCTTCAAACAATACAAAGCATATTTGTTGATAAACAAGATTCTTCCATCTGAAGGCTGTCATGAAGATCTATCACCACATAAGCAAAAAATACTGTTCTCAAGACATACGGAAAATGTCTCATGCAGCGGCGAGGTGTGGTTGCAATCGCTGGAGGAGGGAAAGGTGGGGGGTTGCAAATTGAAATGGCCGAGGGGGTGAGGATTGGAGTGGCTGCAGGAGGGGAGGGGGCTGTGACTGCAGACGTGGGGTGGGGGTTGCAGCATGGGAGTGATGGAGGAGGAGGCTTTAGCCAGGGAGTGAGAAAGTGGAGCTTGCAGCTGCTGAGGGAAATGGGGCAGGGGGCAGTGCTCGGAAGGGAGGGAGGGGTGTTACAGCAAGGGAGGGAGGGATGAGACTCCAATTGAGGAGGGAGGGAGTGGGGTTGTACCAGCAGGGGGGTGGGGGTGCAGTCACCAAGGGAGGAGGAGACAGGGTGTGTTGAGTTTGTGTATAGTTTGTAAAACCTTGTATCCCACATTGGAACTCAAAGGAATACTTTCTCATGTGGGCCTCGCGCGCTCGGGAAGTTGGGCTTGGATTCTAAGCTATTCAGGGATTCCGATCCGGAAACCCTTTAACCGGTCGTGCACGCCCGCGTCGCACACACCCGCATGTACGCGCGCAGGGGTGCAAATTTCTGGATTTAGCCTCGCGTACGCGACTCGCACAGTTTTTCAAAAAATTTATTTGAATGTTTTAAATTTTTTTGAAAATCAGTTTTATTCCGAAATGTTTTCTTCAAACGTTATTAAACAATTTTTATTAGAACGTTTTCAAACGTTACGTTTAAAAATTTAAAAATGTTTAATCTGATTTTAATTTGAAACGGTTTTAACATGCCTTATTGCAAGATGTAGTGATTACATCACCCACTTAAAAAGCACATATGAGGTGCATGGGTCTTTTCCCAACCAAAATTCTAATGATTCAACAAGGACGGACCACATTGAAATGCAACAGGAAGCATGGGGTGTAGATCAATAAAAATAAAACTAAAATTTCACCCAAAAAATAAGGGACATTGGTTACAAAGAGTGTTTGTATTAACGGTGATATGTTCCGGGGGGCAAAAGGAAAAATGATAAAGAGTACCAAACACCACTTAAAACAACGTACTGAACAAGAGCAACTCTCTGTTTTTTCGCAGAAGTATGTATACGTGCTGCAAATACAAAGAGTATGGTAGGTAATGATGCAAGTTGTTCAAATATAAACTTTATAGAAATAACCTCCAACACAAGACCAAGTAGATTAATCACAACATATATCCACACCGGGAACAACAAGAATACAAAAGCATGAAAATGAACAAGAACAAGGCATTGATACCTGACACCTCCCATATCAGTACAAGAACCCAATATTGTCTGATCACTGTGGAGCCATGCAACAGTTCGCACTGACCCGGGAGACTTATCCAATTCTCTAGGAGGTGCATCAGGGCGATTCAAATCATAAATTCGAAGGATTTTTTCAACACCACCAGTCAGTAGAAAGTGTGTATCCTGTTTGCAGGAGGAGAAATTAGTTAGGAAGTATAAGAAACCAAATAGTAAATCGCAACTACTCCATGATAAATTGGTAAAAAAATCCAAAAAGAAAGCCTTTGTTGAACCCCAATAGAACACTAGATTTCATGAATATCCCAATAGAACCTAAACTTGAACACACTAATAATTTCATCCTTTTCATGTGTAAATCGCCATTCTTCAGCATTGATCAAGCAATTGCCTTTAGATTCAAACTTTTGAGGCGATCATCTCATCCCTAAGAAAAAAATTCTTTCAAAAATAAAATAAACATTGTTAGATTTTGTCATGCAATGATTAATTATTACTTCCAATACTAGTATATGAGTCTGGACGGCCTCTCCATTCATTATTAATTGGTTTTGAGTTAGATACTTTAACATGATACCAGAGTTAGGAACCAAACCAAACTGAGCCCTGAGCCCCAATCAAATGGGTTCGGCTACATGAATCTTTTTTTTCTATGTGCTTTGTCAAGTGCATCGTGGTCCGTTATACCTAATAAACTAAAATCCTTACGAACTACCGCTTTTAAAGTCAATTTAGGTCTACTACTCTCCTTAGTGCTATCATCTATCATAACTTTATCACTCCTCTTAACTACCGCGTCAATGAGCCTATGATAGACATGTCCAAATTATCTTAATTTATTTTCTTTTATCTTAGTTTCCAACGGCATTACCCCTACCATATCGCGAAGGTTTTGTTTTTAATTATATCTCGCAAAGTTTTACCACGCATTCATCTCAACATTCACATTTCAGCAATCTCTCTATCCTTACTAACAATTGAGTCAAGATACTTAAAACGTTTACTTCTTGGTAATTCCAGATTTTGGAGGGCCACTATGTCAACATTAGTAATTTGTTTATCACTAAATTTAGAGACCATGTACTCTGTTTTACTCCTATTGATCCTAAAACCTTGTGACTCCAATGTTTCTCTCCAAGTTTCTAATTTGGTATCAATACCTTTTGTTGTTTCATCTACCAAGACAATATCATCAGCAAACAACATACATCATAGGACATTATCCTGAATGGGTCTAGTCAATTCGTCCAAAATTAGAGCAAAAAGATAAGGACTCAGAGCAGACCCTTAATGTAATCCTATTGTGATTGAGAAATCACTCGTTTCCCTACAGGAGATCTAATAGTGGTGACAGGACAGCACCTTCATACATATCTTTAATGTCACACCCCAACCTAGCAAGGTAACCCTAATGGTCATGCCGACATGAAATATGGCAATCATGGACAAACCAATCCTTATTATCAATTCCAAGGATAATTGAAATAACTTTTCATAATTTCAATAAATTCTCAAATCCACAGCTAAACTTTACAACTTAAATCTTAAAAGATTAGTTGAATATTTGCTTACAAAAATAACTAAAATCACATTCATCCAATTCATATCTTTTGCAATACATGTGTCTTCCCTATTGAACCACATAATCCTCGATTTATTACTTAGGACAAGCTTCTTATTGATTTAGGTATAAAATAATTACTTTTACAATAATTATTTTTCACTCAAAGTCATAAATACAAGTTTCGACATATTCTAGAAATCATGACCGAATCAGAGCAATTCAAGATTCGATTCGATTCACGATTCAGAAAAATATCCTTCCGATTCTCGATTCGATTCACGATTTGACAACTTTGATGCAAAGTTTTCAGCGGAATGTAAATTATACAACTCATTTGATTAATGTCTACAAATATTCCAATGTGCAATAACTGAACAAATCTAATCTATAAAGGTTCAAATACCGTGTATTTTGCCAGCTATGACCTCTTACGCTAGTAGTGGATTGTCCAGGTATTCCTCAAAATCTAGAATTCGAAATCGAATTCTAGGAGAGTTCATCAGAAATCATATGAAATGATTAAACAAAGACAATACGACAATATCCTGCTCAATATCAAATGAAAGCGAAACATTCATATATAACAATATAATGTGTTATTCTTTTTGTTCCACTTCTTTTATGTAATACATATTTTATAAATTCGGGTATACCTTTTAGTTAGACATTGAGCCATTTTCCATCGCCCATTAAGGCTATAATCCTCGCTCATTCGGGCCAAATTCAGCTTAATCGTCATTCACAATGCCCATTCGGGCTATCACCGGCATAATTGACATATACATTTCCTTCGACCATTAGGTCATTTAATTTCATCTTTTATCCTTTTCGTTAATGCCTTAACATGCAATAACATATTCATAACAACTCACATTCAAGGAATAAAAGATGAATATTAAACAATTAAAAACGTCTAATTAAGACAATATAAAATCCGGAATAACTCATAGATAGTTCGTAAATAAAAGAACTTAATCCTTTGGTACCTCGGACGTGGCCTCCTTATCACCTAATAAAGTCAACAGCTAATATCCGAAACAATATATCTCAAATGCGAAAGAATCGCATAAATGCAACTATTACAGGACTTATTTATCCTTATCATTTATTTATTTCCATCTAATCCTATTTTATTTCATTTATTTTCATTTTATTTTTAATTTATTTTCATTTCTTTTCACTCATTGCCAAATTCCATCAGATTCCTTCCATATCGATATGTGTTACCTCTGAACACAGATCACATTACTCAGTCATAAACACATTTCGATATACCCATTTAAATCACATATCGATATATGTCCTTTCTATACACATTCCGAATGGTTTTCACATGTTACACATATCGATATACATTTCATTCATTACATACCGATTGGTTCTCACATGTTACACATATCGATATACGTTTCATTCATTACATACTGATTGGTTCAAGAGACCTCACATATCGATATATAGGTTTTTAACATATATCGCTTGATTATTTAAACTTTACATATCGATATATGAGTAATTCATATATCGATATGCAATATATTCACAGAGAAACCCAGAACTTCGTTCCATTGTTCATCTTCTTCCCTTATTTGATTTTTTAGATTAATCAACCATTTATATCTCAAATTCGACACTATTAATCGATTATAAAACATCTATACACAACAATAATCGTTTTACCACTTTAAGGCTAATTAAATTCATCAATTTCATTACAAAATTCTTCAAAACCCATTTGAAACCCTCATTTCATCAAAACTCAATTTTAATCCAAAAATCACACAACCCAGATTTGATTCACAATTCCTCAATCTATTAAGGGTTGAGTATAATTCTTACTCGATTGATTGAATCTCCGAACCCCTTACACTTGATTTCTCAGCAAATCCTCTTCGAAGTCTCTTCTCTCGCTCTCTTGACTTCTCTTCTCTCTATATACAATTTTTTGTGATTTGTTTTGAGAATTCATGACTCCACCGAATGGTTCGATTCTTAGTTGAATATAAACAAAATTCAACCGAGTGTTCAATTCATAACACATGCGTTCAATTTGCATTTCGATATACTAATTCTTTACATATCGATATGTAGTCAATTTCCTCAACATTTCGATATACAATCCCTTATTCCTTCACATATCGATTGATCCTCAAACATACCTATTCCAACAGACCCTTCACATATCGATATGTGCTCTTGCACATATCGATATGCAACATTCCTCCCCAGCCAAAATCCAAAGAGCAATAAACCACATTTCGATATATCCTTTTACCACATATCGATATGTGATTACTGTCTATTCATGCATATCGATATGTGTGTCATCCTATTTCGATATGCAAAACATCTTTGGGCCAAAGACCAGAGAGCAATCAAACACATATCGATATGTGCTCTTTATCGACTATTCACATATCGATATGCAGACCATTTTAAAATAATTTTTCCATGAGTTCAATATTTGGTCTAAACTCAATCCAAACTTCCTATCTAAGGTTTTATTAATTAAATACTCTATTTTAACATAAAAAATCATCACCTCTCGTAATTATTCTAATTCCCATACTCGTGTTAATTCTTTATCGAATTATTTAAATTATTCCAAAATGAAAACCAACGGTATTTAAACAATCACAAGAATTTTCCCGTATTAAAGTAAATTGCAAACGAATTTTCTAAGACGGGTGTTACAACTCTTCCCCACTTAGAAAATTTCGTCCTCAAAATTTTAAAATACCGGGATCAAATAAATGAGGATAATGATTGTGCATAAATTCTTTGGACTCCCAAGTTGCTTCTTCCACAGTTTGATTCCGCAATAACACTTTAACTTGCGGTATGATTCGATGACGCAATACTTGTTCTTTTCGATCTAAAATTTGAACCGGTCCTTCAATAAGATAAATATTCCCTTAACTGCATTGGTACTGAGTCTAGCACATGTGATGTGTCATACATATACTTTTGCAACATCGACACGTGAAAAACATCATGTAAACGTGCCAATTTAGTCGGTAATGCTAATCGATAAGTTGTCGACTCAATTCTAGCTGTAATTTCATACGGTCCAATATATCTCAGTGATAACTTTTTTTTGCCCTTAAATCGAATAACTCCTTTCTACGGCGATACTTGAATAAATACTCGGTCACCCACATCAAATTCTAAATCTCGTCGTCGCTTATCCGAATAACTTGTCTGTCTATCTTGGGTTATTTTCAATCGTTCCCTTACCAATTTAACATTATCTGTAGTATATTGAACCATTTCGGAACCCAACAAGTGTCTTTCACCCATGTCATCCCAACAAAGCGGTGTACGACAACGACGACCATACAATGCCTCATAAGGTGGCATTCTGATACTACTCTGGTAGCTATTGTAGTAAGCAAACTCTATCAATGGTAAATAATCATCACAATTACTCGTAAAGTCCAGTACACAAGCCCGTAACATATCCTCTGGAGTCTGAATCGTCCTTTCGGACTGTCCATTGGTCTGTGGATAAAATGTTGTACTAAATTTAAGAGTTGTACCCATAACATGCTGTAAACTAATCCAAAATTTGGACGTAAACTTAGGATCCTTATCACTGACAATGGATACCGATGCTCCGTGCAGGCGAATAATCTCATCAACATATAATCATGCCAATCTATCTGTGATATATGTAGTTTTAACATATAAAAAATGTGTCGATTTAGTCAAGCTGTCAACAATCACTCAGACCGAATCAAATCCATTTCGAGATCGTGGCAATCCCGTCACAAAATCCATAGTAATATGTTCCCATTTCTATTCAGGTATCGGTAACTTTTGTAATAAGTCAGTTGGTCTTTGATGTTCCACTTTTACTTGTTGACATACAAGGCATCGAGATATAAATTCTGCTACCTCTCTTTTCATCCCACTCCACCAAAAATATTCTTTCGATGTACGATATAATTTAGTACTACCCGGATGCATAGTATAAGCCGAGATATGTGCTTCTCTCAATATTTGTTTCTTTAAATCCACATTATTCGGAACACACAAACGGTCCTTAAATAATAATACATCATCATCCCAGATACTAAACTCCGTAATTTCACCATTTACAATTTGTTCTCGTACTTTCTGTAATTGTGCATAGTGGACTTGTTCATCTTTAATATGTACTATATGCATAGGTTGAACACTAAATCGTGCCAGCAAATTATCATCAACCCCCAATATTTAAATTATGTAAAATGATCAACCCATACACACTGAAAACAAGACAACCTTGCAACTGATTTTCGGCTAAGAGCATCAGCCACGACATTAGCTTTTCCCGGATGATAATGGATTGTGCAATCATAGTCTTTTATAAGTTCCATTCAGCTCCTTTGTCTTAGCTTCAATTCTTTTTGAGTAAAAAGGTATTTCAAATTTTGATGGTCGGTAAAAATTTCACGTCAACCCGTAAATATAATTGTGCCACAATTTCAAAGCAAAAACTACGGTTGCTAATTCTAAATCGTGAGTAGGATAGTTGAGTTCATGATTCTTAAGTTGTCTCAAAGCATAAGCTATCACTTTGTCCCGTTGCATCAAAACACATCCTAATTCCTGGTGAGACACATCAGTGTATATGACCATATCATGTGTACCCATCGGTATAGTCAAAACAGGAGTAGTTAATAATTTCGTTTTCAAATCCTGGAAACTTTGTTCACATTTGTCATTACATTCAAATTTTTCATTCTTCCGAGTTAACTTAGTTAACGGCAAAGCAATTGTCAAGAAACCTTTAATGAATCTTCAATAATACCCCGCTAACCCAAGAAAACTACAAATATCTGAAACTGTTGTCGGCCTTTCCCAATTAACCATTGCTTCCACCTTTTTCGGATCAACACAAATACCTTACTTAGAAATTATATGCCACAAAAACACAATACTCTCTAACCAAAATTCACATTTGCTTAATTTACCATATATTTGCTTTTCCCTTAAAATTTGCAAAACCATTCTTAGGTGCCGTTCATGATCTTCTTTAGAACGTGAATACACTAGGATGTCATCAATAAAAACAATCACGAATGAATCCAGATACGGCTCAAAAATTCGGTTCATCAAATCCATAAATATAGTTGGTGCGTTTGTCAACCCAAAAGGCATAACTAGAAACCCATAATGCATGTATCTAGTTCGAAAAGCTATTTTTGACATGTCGCTATCTTTTATCTTCACTTGATGATATACAGACCTCAAATCAATTTTTGTAAAGATTGTGGCACCTTGAAGTTGATCAAACAAGTCATCTATTCAAGGCAAAGGATATTTATTTCTAATTGTCGCCTTATTCAATTGTCGGTAGTCAATACACAATCACATTATTCCGTCTTTTTTTTTACAAAAAGAACAGGCACTCCCCAAGGCGGCACACTAGGTCGAATAAACCATTTGTCTAACAAATCTTTTAATTGAATTTTCAATTATAACAGCTCACTTGGTGCCATTCTGTATGGTGGTATAGAGATAGGACTTGTCCCCGAAATTAACTCAATAGTAAATTCAACTTCCCAGACATAAATTACCCCTGGTAACTCGTCCTGAAAGGCATCTAAATACTCACTGATTATCGGAATATCCCCCAATCCCAATTGTTTCTGTTATGTGTCAATAACATAAGCAAGATAACCCTCACAGTCCTTTTTCAACATTTTAACCACTTTTAAGGACGATACCAAATTATTGGCCGAAGTTCTTCTATCCCCACAAAATGTAATTTCTGACTCCCCTGGAACTTTGAATACCACTTACTTGTTTAAACAGTCAACTGTGGCATGATATGTTGACAAGAAATCCATGTCGAGAATCACATCAACGTCCATTATTTCTAAGGGTTGATTCTTAGATTTCTACTTTCAATGAATATCTCATATTGAGGATATACGACATCAACCACAACAATATCCCCGACTGGGGTACAAATAGCCAACGCGCAACCTATTCCAACATACCCTTCATATATCGATATGTGCTCTTGCATATATCGATATGCAACATTCCTCCCCAACCAAAATGCAGAGAGCAATAAACCACATTTCGATATAGCCTATTACCACATATCAATATGTGATTACTGCCTATTCACACATATCGATATGTGTGTCATCCTATTTCGATATGCAAAACATCTTTGGGCCAAAGATCAGAGAGCAATCAAACACATATTGATATGTGCTCATCCATTATTCACAACCAATTTTCCCATGAGTTCAATATTTGGTATAAACTCAATCCAAACCTATCACACCCCGTTCCGGCACGACAATAAAGATGCTTGCACGGACACAGACATGTGACTAAATAACAAATACTTCTTTGATAATTAAATTAACCTTATCTTTGACAATTACTTTTCTCTTAAATTCAATCATTAGATTTTCTCTAATTTTATGTCTCTTTATATCTTTATCTTTTACAAAATTTCTATCTGGCATGATATATATAACCCAAATACTCAAAGAAAACAGTAGAAACATGAACAAGTAATAATACTACCGTCAATGTTCTAAAAGGCGCTAGGCGCAAGGCGGGCGGTCGAGGGGGGCCTATCACCTAGGGGCCTAGGCGGGGGCCTAGGCAGAGATCTAGGCAGTGACTAGGCGGTTATTTATTTAATAATAGAATTAATATTTACATAATACAATAATGAATAATGTATGAAACTTTTTTATAACATTAAATATATAATATTTGTGACTTAAGACTTTGTTTGGTTTGATTTGGTTATCAAATATATAATATTTCTTCTTAGTCGCGGCAGACCACTACCGCCTAACACATAAGCGGCACCTAGGCGGACCACTACTGCCTAGTCGGGGCCTAGGCGGCTCCAGGCGGGGCCTTTTAGAATAGTGACTACCGTCTACCAGAATCTCCTCTACTAAGCTCTCAGCTCTGACTCTGTAGTAGACCATCACTAGCCATCCCAATCTGAATTTTACAATGTAATAAAATAAAGAAAATACAGGAGTTTATTAGTTAAAATAAACTTTGCAATAAAATTGAAATGAACGGGTGATATATATA
>NMUG010004382.1:0-13914 GCA_002855965.1 Monotropa hypopitys | reverse complement strand
CACTCATCATGAGTGTCGAAGACACTCCAAAGTGCCAAAATCAAGAGTCAGTGTTGAAAGCACTACCAACACTCGAAGTTTCATCGTACCCTTATGTATTATGTTGCGGTTTCTATTTTGTCACCCCGTGCCATCGACACGGGGTATATCGAAAACTTAGATCGAGTGTACGTCACTCATAATGAGTGCTGAAGGCACTCCAATGTGCCGAAGGCACTAATCAGTGACGAAGGCACTACTAATGCCCGAAGTTTCATCCTACCTTTATGTATTGTGTTGCGCTTTTGGATTATTGAGTGTTATCGACACGCAAAATATGCTAGTATATACACATATCGATATATAGATAATTTTTAGGCCAATTCCAACAAACTTACCCTTTAATTCCTAACTCATTTTTAACTGCATTAACCCACTCTAAACCTTATTTTCAAAGGTTTTCATTTCTAAACATCCTTACCAAAACATATAAATTACTCCAATATGTTAATTTATAACATTTAAATAATTTGTATAAATAAACTTGCATTAAATTAAATTACAAACGAATTTTCTAATACGAGTGTTACATGTGGCCCCTCCACAATATCACGTCATATTTTATGTGATGGCCAGTATTGGTTCAATTCAATGGTATAAACTTTTTTCTTTCTTATCCTTACTTTGAAGCCTCGCACGAATAATTTGAACTGTTCATAAAATTTTAAATAATTTTGTAAGTAATTATGTAAAAAACACTATAATCAGATAACTATAAGTATTTCATCCAATAATTATTATTTTATTTAGAAGTTATAGGCCTAACTTTTGAATCATTTTGGATAAAGAACTCGCACTTATCTAAATGAGTTGATTTTTTACAGAGTCGCTTAACTAATTATTTTAAAATTTATCGATCGATTAGATTATTTATGTATGATCATGAAGCACAAGTCCCCGCGTTCATTGCATCATGTCGTAGACATGAGCGGACTCTAGTCTATAACACAATTCATAGTGATTTAATCAAATCGCCTAAACTCTTTTGTTTTGGTCCCACATCTTGAGTCCCCGCATAAATAATCTTAGCCATTGATAAATTCTACAATAATTTTAAGTGATTCTGTAAAAATCAGCTCATTCGGATAATTGTAATTGCCTAATTCGAAATGACTATTTTCATTCATAAATTTTAGACATAACTTCTGAATAACTTTGAATGAAACACACATTTATACGAATGAGCTAATTTTTATAGGTATACTTAAAAAATTATTTTAAAATTTATCGACTCGGATTATTTATGTGGAACTCCAAGATACATGCACCCACCTCTGTCGCGTCGTGCCGTAAGCACGGGCAAATAATAGTATGTATTACAATTCATGACGGTGTGAACTCCACCCATACTATCATGTCATATTTGGTTAGAACGGTCAAGATTAATTAAATCCAACGATCCAAACTATTTTTTACTCTTATTTTGGGCCATGCATGAATAAGTGATTGGTCTCCTTAGAAGTGGGCCATACTTAGAAGTGGCGTTTACCCATTAGATCTACCCTAGGAGCAGTGCTGAGTTGCGTATGTGGAATATGTGATTGGTCTCCTTCTCTCGGTATCTTGGGTAGTGTTGCATGTAAGAGTCGTTCATAATCCGCGATGATCGTTGTGTCTACTCCTACTTTCGTTACTTGTTAGATTCTCTGGCTGTGTGACGAATCCACTTCATTCTGTTAATTATGATCTCTTTTGTTCCTATAAAGTGGTGTACACAATAGGTGACTACTGCAAATCTTTAAATTCAAAATTTTTAATCGTGTTGGTAGTACCTCATTCAAATCGTGGAGCGGAGAGTAACTTTATTAAATTCTAGAATATGTCGTCTCTCGATAGCGCGTGCATCTTCCTTTCGTGCAAAATCCGTTTTGGGTTCCAAATCCTTCATTCGTAAGCTAAGGCATGGATGATTTGTTTTCTAATATTCTTGTGTTGCGTGGGAGTAGTGCCGTAGAATTCCCCTTTTAGAAGTCTCATGCTTGGTCCTCACTTGTTGTCTGAATGTGTATCCTTGAGTTTGTACTAGGAAGCCTATAGTGATGGGAGTAAGAGAGGTGTATGTAATACTTTCTGATGTTTTCTTTATGAGAGTGTGTAATAGTATAGTTTGGGAGTATAAATGGTGGTGTGGGTGTGTAAATGGTCCTGTGAGGTAAGTTTGTGTTGTGAAGGTATCTTGAGAGTTGATTAGACGATGTGTCTTCTTGGGTCGACTGCACCGACCAATGTATATGTGTCTTCATATGACCAGTGTGTGTATAGTCAGTGTCTCGTGGTGTAGGAATGACTATGAAGGATTGATTTGAGAAGGCAACTGGACAGCACATCTCAAACCAAACTTCCTGGAGTCATTCTGGTACCGTACTAGGTTTGTGTGCCGGTAGGTTGTGTGTGAGCTTTGGTGTCTCGATCATTAGTTTGATTATTTGTAGCTGTCTAGTGCAAGTGTGATGGTAAGGGTTGATATGATTACCATTATAGGTATATAGGTTTAACCCTATAATATATGTGGTGACCTAGACTCATAGTATGGAGTTGTAGGGTTAGTGTGATGTGTGGGCATCTGTATTGGGCTTATTTTAGGTAAGTCTTGTGGTCAGTTTCCTTGGTCAAGTCTTGGTTCATTCTTGTGTCTTGAATTTTTCCCAATTTCAAAGTTTATGATTCGTAAGTTCCCGGATTATAATCATGTCAAATCTAAATGTATTCTTTGACTTCATCTTTAGATCTTGAGGTCTCTCTAGTATGAGGTTGGTCTCGGGATTAGTGTGATTGTGGGTATATCCATCTGTGAGTGTGCATGGTAATATGAGGTTGTAGTTGTAAGGAGAGAGTGGTCTTGGTTGTTGGGTCAAGTAGGTGATCATAGTGGTGATAATCTTGTAGTGTGACCAGTCGGTTTTTTTTCCTTGATGAAAATTGGCTCCAAGTTCCTTGTTCATTCTAAGTTCAGTATTATGGTTCTCTCACTTGTTCGTGTTGGCATGTGCCATTCGCCGTCCATGAGTGACTATTATGGTGTTGATAGAAAGTTGTTTGAGTCGTGAGAGATTCCCTTGTATTATTTCTACGGCAAGATCTTCGGTCTTCTTCCTCACGTTGAGTATGTTTTTTCTTGTGAGTGACCAAATGCGGTGAAACGCAGCAGAATTGTGGTGTTTTCTCTCATTTTGTGAATTCTTGTTCAAAAGTATGACGTTTTCTAGTGTATTTGAATGCCATTTACCATATACAAGTGTTGGATACCTCATGTGTTAGTTGTGGTTGGAGACCAAGATGGTTTAATCATCTTTGGTCCTTTGTTTTCATTGAAATTGTGTCTTTCCTTGTCATTTCGAAGCACGTCTTTGCGGAAAATCTTGTGAGAAAGTTGAGATTGGGTTCTATTTTGCGAAGTTGTCTTGTTAGACTCAGTCCCGACTTTAAATATTCTCTTCAAATTTATAAATTCCTATTCTAAGGTTGAGAGCATTGAAAGTGCTATCGGTATTCTTTTAATCATAAATCCATGTTCATCTAAATTTCGAGGATGAAATTTCTTTAAGGAGGGTAGTTTGTCACACTCCTAAAATTTTATTCAATTTCTGTGTGATTTTCCTATTTACTCTTCATAAATTCGGTGAAATTTCTACGGAAATGAATCTCAGATCAATTCATTTGAACCTTCTCGGATACCACTTTTTGAGTTTGAAGATGATTAGAAGGTTCGGGAATAGATTCAGGAGCGTTTGTCAATGTTCGGGTGATTGCCATGTTGTTCGGCAATCACGTATGTTCATTTTGAATAAAAAATTATCTCTTTCCCCCTCCTTATCTCTGTATATCGAAATGAGGGTGCCCCTTCCCCCTCTCTATTTCGATATAGCTGACCACTATTGCATCCCCATTCCTTGTGCATTTCGATATACATCAAGGAGTGTATATCGAAATGCTATTGATGGTTGTTCCCCTATAGTGTTGCATTTCGATATGCACCCTGGGTGCATATCGATATGCGAGTAAATCTGTTCCTTCACTCGTTGATTGAATTTTGATACGCACCTGATGGTGCATATTAAACTACCAATGTTCTGGTCCTTCTGAGTTAATGCATTTCGATATGCACCTTTGGTGTATATCGATATGCAGAGGCTTCTGGTCCTCCCTCCTTCTGTTGTATTTCAATATACACTGGGGGTGTATATCGAAATGTCGAGCCTTGTACCCTTCCCCACAGTAGATTGCATATCGATATGCAATCCTTGCATATCGATATGCAGCCCATTAAAGGCAATTTTGGAATCGATTTTCAGGGCGATTTATATATCAAAACATAGAACCCTAAACGTGTATACACCCTCAAACACTCACCTAAGTTGCCCCATCTTCTCTCCTTCTTTCTCCAGCCCGTATCTCTCTCTCTCTCTCTATTCTTTCTCACTTCTCTCTTCTCTCTCTCTCTCTCTCTCAACCTAGAGAGATTTGGGCCATGGGGCCTTCACAAACGTCGATCTACGTTTCATGCTCCACGCAGACACGGCCTCGGCCTCACCATTGGTGCTAGACTCTCATCTAGAGTCCGTCTTGGTTCATTCAAAAGGTAGAGTTCTTCAACCTTTTGTACATATATGTATTGTCTTTCTCTCCCTCCTTGTGATTTATACCAAAATGTGTTTGATGTTATGCTAGGGTTTCCCTAGGGTCTTGATTGAGCCAAAAAGTCCATCATAGGACATTTAAATTAGTATGTTCGACCTCCCCTTGTAATTAATTTGGTACTTCTCCTATGGGTTTTGAAAACCCTAAAATTTTATAAAATCCCAAAATTTTACTCGTGTTATGGAAATTGGGGAAAATGGATTTGGTCATTAAATTGGGGAAAATGGATTCTCGTAGCATAAATTGGCACGTTGGGGAATGTCACGAATCATTGAATTAATCCTTGGATTGGTTAGGGCTAACGTGGAAAATCGGTAGAAAATGATTGGGGTCAAAGTAGTATGGTTAGGAGGTTTTGCCCTAACCTAATTGAATTGAAAAGGAAAATTGGTTTGAATATGAAATTAACCCTAAAACATAAAGATTTCTTGGATTGGTTATATATGAGAAATTCGTTCCCCGGGTATGGACTTATGGGGGCATTCCTTGGATGGTCGCTCCATCCACGACATTGTGCACAATTGTGGCTCACACTAGGTTCTCTCGATGGGTCGGGTAATACGAGGAATTTATTGTGGGTATTTTAGTTGACGGGCTCCTATTTCGTACTAGCTGAAATCTAATAAATCTTTTATAATAGTAATAATGTGATTTCCCTTGAATTCGTCAAGGATGACATTTAACACTTATGTTGATATCGTCAATGTAGAGGAAAATGTGGTTTGAAAACTAAACTTGTAAATTTATCGTTCATCGGAAACCCTTAGTTTATTGAGGGCTTGTTACACTTGAAATCACTTTTGATATTGCCAATTAATGGAAATGGATTAATATCTATAAAGTTTGTTAGCCTCCTTTAAATCCCTATGGATTCTCATGCATGCATCATATGTTTATTTTTTGTACACTCACACGCACTCACGACCATCATATGTATCTTTTGTTTGGATTTCTCTACTAGGCATTTGCCTAACCCTATATTTTTAGGTGTGGAGATCCAGGTTTGACTTTGAGTTGGAGTCCAAGGACTTAGAGCATTTTTTGAAGGCATCATTGGTAGTTCTTTTCCTTTTATTTGTTTGTATTTCATTTCCTTCGTGTACTTGTACCCGGGCACAAAATTTGTAAAGCGATTACCCTCATTCGGGGTTTGTATGTGATGTATGTCATTCATTTCATTATCATTGTTATGGGTAAAGATAGTAGGTGGTAGTTATTTTATCTCTTGATGCCATCTTTTCCTTTCTTTATTTATATTTCAAAAAAATGATTTAAATTTTTCGAGTTGTTACAAGTTTGGTCGCGGATAACTTAATTCTGTCGAAGGAAGTCTCCTCGTCTCAACATTCCAGAGAGAAGGCAAAAAATGCTTTGGAGGAGGTGACCAAAGCTCGTGACGTGGCCGTGGCGAGCCATCAATCCATTATTCTGGAGTTGGAGAACACAAAGGCTGAGTTGACTCAGAACAAAAAGCTTGTCGAGATGCAACTCAAACACTGGGAGGACAAATTCTCAGCCCTGGAAGCCCAAAAAACAAAGCTCCTCAAAACTGCCCGAAATGATATCATTTCTAAATATTAATTATCCAAGGAGTGTCGTCTATACAAGGAGGATTTGAAGCTTCAAGTTGCCACTTCTATGGTCAAATCGGATAGGTAGAAGCAGAGGATTTTCTATTATTTTTGTCAAGGCTTCAAGGCCCTTAGGAAGCCTACTCTGCCTATTATCCTGATACAAACTTCTCAATATTTCAAACATTTCAGGAAGACCTTGCAGCAACCATCAGGGACCTTGAGACAGAGGATGTGACTCCCGACAATCTTGTTGACCTAGAACTTACTGAGGAGGACACAACGAAGACCACTACTGAGGTCTCTGATAACACGGAGGCTCTTGTTGAAGTTGTTCCTGTTGCTTATCCCACTGCAGTGGGGTCTTGAATTTTTTTTATTTTGTTGGATATCATTTTTGTAATAGCTTTTTGTAATCTTTTGTTGAGGTTTGACTCCTGTAATATTCTTGTAACTTTTCTGCCTATATGCTTATTCTTCTCGCTCCTCCTCCAAGTGATGGGTTAAGGTAGGCCTAGCACTTCACTTATGTATTTATGCTTTGCATATTACCTCATTCTTTTTTGTGTTTTATGCTCCAAAGGTTGTTTGGAACAAACTTCGTAGGACTATGGACTCGAGCAGTTGTGCTGCTTTCTTTGGATGTCGTAGCACTAAGTCCCATAGGACTGTTGAGCCTAGAAGTCTTGCTGCCTTTGGCAGGATGCCGTAGCACCAAGTCCCGTAGGAATGTCGAGCCGAGTAGTCTTGTTGCCTTTGATGGGATGTCATAGCATCAAGTCCCATAGGACTGTCGATCTGAGCAGTCTTGCTGCCTTAGGTGGGATACCGTAGCATCAAATCCCATAGGACTATCGAGCCGAGCAGTCTTGCTGCCTTAGGCAGGATGTCGTATCATCAAGTCCCGTAGAACTGTCAAGTCGAGCGTCTTGTTGCCTTAGGCGGGTTGTCGTAGCATCAAGTCCCATAGGACTGTCGATCTGAGCATTCTTGTTGTCTTAGGCAGGATGTCGTAGCATCAAGTCCTGTAAGACTGTCGATCTGAGTATCTGGTTGCCTTAGGCGGGATGCCGTAGTATCATGTCCCGTAGGACTGTCGAGCTGAGCAGTCTTGCTGCCTTAGGCAGGATGCTGTAGCATCAAGTACCGTAGGACTGTCGATCAAAGTAGTCTTGATACCCTAGGCGGGGTGCCGTAGCATCAAGTCTCGTAGGACTGTCGAGCTAAGCAGTCTTGTTGCCTTAGGCGAGATGACGTAGACTGTCGAGCTGAACAGCCTTGCTTCCTTAGGCAGGATGCCGTAGTATCAAGTCCCGTAGGACCATCGAGCCGAACAGTCTTGTTTCCTTAGGCGGGATGACATAGCATCAAGTTCTGTAGAACTGTCGATCTGAGCAGTCTCGTTGCCTTAGGCGGGATGCTGTAGCATCAAGTTCCATAGGACTATCGAGCCGAGCAGTCTTGCTTCTTTCCTCAGATGTCGTAATTTGTAGCTCTACAGATCATATCTATAGACAACAAAAATAATACATCCAAGTGACAAGGATAAAGGCCTCCATAAGTCCTTCGAATTTATTAAGCAAACAAATGACAACAATAGATGACAAGGAAATGTGATAGTAAAGTAAACATAATTATTTACAGTACAATTTCAAGTGATCAACATTCCATAAACTGTGCACTTCTCTGCCTTTGAGCGTGGCGAGTCGATAAGCTCCTGCTTTGGTGTGATTGAGTATTTGATATGGGCCTTCTTAGTTGGGGCCACGTTTTCCAGTCCTTTTTCCTGTTGGGTCGACCTTTTTTATTACTAGATCGCCTGGATTGAATGTCTTAATCTTGACTAAGGCGTCATGGTACCTTGCGATCTTTTGTTGGTATGCTGCTACCCTTAATGCTGATGTCTCCTGTTTCTCTTCGAGCAAGTCTAGCTTTGTCCTAAGATTATCTTCATTGTTTTGTTCATCGAATGAAGTTGCCCTGTGATTGAGGAGCTCCACTTCTACTGGAACCACCGCTTCTGCCCCAAAAGCCATTGCATATGGTGTTTCCCCAGTCGACGTCCGTGTTATGGTTCTATTCGTCGAATGAAGCTATCATGTGATTGTTGAATCACTCGTGTACCGAACCTTTGCACTTACTCTTGAATCCTCAAGACCTTCCAAATTAGGAAACAAAAGATGAACGTGAAACCTTGTGATCTTTCGATGAACTAAGTTGATGGATGATGATCACAAGTGTAAAAGATAATTTTTTCAGTCCTCAAGAACTCGTTACAGCTCTGTAAAAACGTTGCATCAAAGTTGTAGCCGCCACCCCAACCCTAGTCTTTTTAAAGGATTCTGCAGAATTCGCTTGAGTGAGTTTTAAACTTTGCTCGAGTAGATGATTTTTCTTGAGCGAGATTATTTTGCTCGATACTAGAAAGATGTCCAAAACTGCTTTTTGATAATCCTGAGATTTCTTGGGCAACTTGAGCTCGCTTGATAGACACGAAATCACTCCAAAAACATTGAAACAATAAATTACAAAGAGTTTTACTCCTTCCATTCCTAAACAGACGCATATACTAAAATTAAAAACAATTGAAGAAAATCATTGGGATTTCCAAAACATAAACGACGCAAAATACGGAGGTTACAAAATGATTTTAGAAAAAATTATGATCTAGGAAACAAATGGAAAAAGTGGATAGGGCTTTGATTTATTCGCACAATATGATTATGACGGAAATTAGGATTGCATTCAACAACGACGAGAAAATGATAATCAAGACTCGTACTCCGTATAGACTATATCAATATAGTGTGGGCCATATCACTGAACTTAATCAATGACATGACTGGTCTAACGTAGTATCGCCTATGTCAAAAACTATCTCGAACAATGAAGAACATAGTGTATGATCGCATTCAAGATATAGAGTATGAATACATAAATTGATTGAAAGAATAATAACGTTTTGGAATATTCAACGAACGTTCGAAATAAATCATACAATCAAGTTGATTACATAACCTAACAATTTAAAGATTTGAAAAACATCCATGTTACCCCAAAGCCGAAGGATTAGCCGCTCATGGCGAAGGAAGCCGAAGAGTGATTGTAATACATGGAATTTTCATAATAAATATAATTATGACTAATGCTAATAAAATTAATTAATGAGTTTAATAAGAAAAGTCCAGCTTTAATGACTCTTCATAAGAACATAAAATTTAATAATAATTATTGACAAGATTTAGGAATTTATGGGAACTCGGTAGAATTATAGAAATAAAAGACAAATAAATAAATTAAAAGATAATACGTAAAATACGAATATTCAATTTAAGGAATATCGTAACTACAATGCACCCCATTGCACCGTAGCATAATCAAAAGTTAAATTCAATTTAGTTTATACCCTTATATACTTATCCTTATATAATTTTAATAAAAACATAATGTTAAGTAGAATTTAAAGAAAAATAAGAAAAAGGAGAGAGAGAGAGAGAGAGAGAGAGAGAGAATCGACGAAGAACGATCGCCGACCGAATTTCACCAAATCTCCGTAGGACGTTCCTAGCAAGGTTAGCAATCTATTACGTCTTGTGGAATCGATTAAAACGAAATTAAACGAGTTTAATAAGAGTTTTTATTAAATTTTCCATAAGATGAATCGAATGGATTTAAAGCCATTTTGATTCGTTTTAAGCGTTAAAACATAGATTTCTAAGTTCTAATAACATTAGGAACCATTGTTTTAAGAAAAGAACAGGTTTGAAGCTCAAAATCGCTGTTTTGGAGTAAATAAATCGAGCAGCCGACTCCACTGTCGAGCTGTTCTTGCGATCGGTTTGAAGATTGGTATACCGGGCGGCTCACCGATTGCCCTACCGGTTCATGCATTTTGGCCTAACCGGTATATCGACTGGTATATCGCGGGTGGCATGTCGGTTCCCGTACTGGTCTGTGTAATTTGGAATACAAACTCACCGCTGGATTTTTGCCCAACCCGGTATACCGCTCGGTATACCATGCGGCATACCACTGGGATACCAGTTCCCCTACCGGTTTAAGCAAATGTCAGTTTAAGTTGTCATAGACCAAGGAAATGTAAGAAATGTCCAATTAAGCATAACCTCAAGGTTAAAGAGTTAAAATAAAGCTGGGATAAGGAGAAATAAAGAAATAAGTGGAGTTAAAAATTAATTTAGAATTTTATGTTAATGATTAAAGTATTACTGTTTAATTTTTAGCATCCTCAACTAAACCATTCGGACCAAGTGAGTGACAGTAAATTAGATTTAAAGGATTTTTAGGTATATTTTATTAAATTCCCGTTTTCCTTGGGATGTATGTGATTTATTAAAATTGTTTTAAATACCCATGGATAGGAAGTGAATTGTAAATCTAGTATAAAGCCATCAGAGAGATAGTCCCCGAGTCCGAGGATGATCGTATGGACATGTAAAGGTAAAGTAAATGTAACCCTTTCAACTAGGGGTAATAATTGATAGCATACTATCTGGATGATTCAGATTAAGCATCAGATGTCTAGCTTAAGCCACCGGGGACGCTCGGGAATCTGTTTAGATGGCATAAAACATAATAAGGATAAAGAAATTTATAAAGTTTTGCCAGATAATTATTGTAAAGGAAAAATACATAATTTCCATTTTTTGTTCAAAGTAAAGTGTAAAGTAAAGGAAGTAATGTAGGCCAAAATAGATTTCGTGGTAATTTGTAAAGTTATAAAGTTAAAGGAAATAGAAAATTTGCATGTTTTGAAAGATTAATATTTTATGTGAATAAAGGATGTTTCAATTAAAGAATATCATGGTTTAAAAACTTTTGTATCTGTTTATTGTCATTCACACTAGCATTGCTAATGGAAAATAAATATTTTTCAGGAAATAAAGAAGAGCCCTATCAGTATCAGTAGAGTAGCGGCATCAGCAGCCAGATAATGTAAGTAGCTAGTTTAGTTTAATTACCTTTTAGTTTTCATCTCTGAGACGAGTTTTGTAAAATAGTGTAATAAAGTGCAACTTGAATGATGGATGTGTAATAAGTTGTGAATGTATATAGTAGTTGTGTAAATTCAGTTGTTGCTTTTAAATTAGTTAAATTTATTCCGATGTTATATGTATTTCCCTAATAATTAGTAATTAATACAATGTTGCATGAGGTGGTTATGTAAATCACCTGACGTCTGTCACGATTACTTTGGGAATGGGTCAGGGTCATGACAGTCGTTGTCGTTAAAAACCATGGATTCTTAAAGCTTGATCCGAAACTTGGATATTATCCTCTCTTTCTCTCTCTACCTCCCTCTAGGTTTTTCTCTAGCCAAAAGTCTCATTATAATGACAATATAACATCATATTTATAGCCATAATAGTGTATATCCCTAAAACCCTTCGAAACAATCAATTTTCGCATTTTTAATCATTCTGCACTGCCATACGTCGCTCGAGCGAGTCCAGTTCGCTCGACTCCAACACGAAAATCAACCCATTCTCTCGACCCTTCGCTCGAGCGAAAAAAGTCGGTCTTCGCTCGAACGACTCTCAATCTGCTCGAGCGAAAATGTATATTCTGGCCCTTTTTGGTTCTTTTCTTCTTTGTTTGATTTTTCGTGTTTCTTACTTCGATTTTCCAGTCTCGGGCCCTTCTTCAAAGTTGCTCAGGACATCTTTACAAGCATCTCGATCTATGGAAATTGTGCTCTTTCCCAGTCTTTAATTAATTGATTTCTGGCTTTAATCTTGTAAACCTGATAATGACTAAAACTCCAAAAAATTAATTAAATAATAATTATTTGGGCTAGTAAAATGCATAATTAGAAGGTATAATTGGGTACATTTCCACACTTATCACTTATCTGCTTGAATTTCAACACATAACCGAGCAAAAGTAAGTCTAGTCTTAAATTGAGTATATGAGTCAAGATACAAAAGGGTACCAATCACACTAGTCATAAAGCTTAACCCTTCATCGGTCCATAGTTCAAGAGGAACATTATACAATTTAACCCAAACTGATACCTTAGAAAGCCGAGCTTCCATTTTTGAACAACTATCAATCGAGTGGCACAAAAGTTAGGAGGGGACTTCCAAACCTACCTGAATCACATCCTCATATCTCATTTTAAATACGAAAAAGCTATTGTCAAGAGAACCAACATCACATAAATTTTCCTTCCACATTTTTTCTGCCCAAAATGTGACTTGGTGAAACCAAAGCCTTTTGTCAACAAAAATCCTACCAAATGCATGATCTCATTGTGAGCATCCTGAATTTCAAATATTGTGGCACTTGCAGTTCATTATCTTCTAACCCAAGGTTAATAGTAGATAACATTTGGATAGTATTGTCAACTTTAGTTCTAATATTAAAGATATTAACCCATGAATTGAACATTGAGTGACAGAAGATATTACATTTTTCGACTCGGGTTTACCATCCACCTTAGAAACATCATCATTAACCTCCTCTGTTTTTTTTTCTTTTCTCCCTCTGCCATCTCAAGAGTAGATGCAAAGGTTGATATTTGGCCTTCATTTGCTTTTGATTTCTCGTAAGAGTAGTTAATTATGTCATTCATATTATCATACCTAGTACTAATTGAAATTTGATCTTAATTAATCGTGTTACAGAAGATGTACGAAAGTATGAAGGGAAGGGTGGAGAATGTGGTTGTGACAGGAACAGTTATACGTGACTATATCACTAGTGAAAAAGAACGCCAAGCTTTTAACAAATGGACAGAAGGTTTTACCCGCCAAGATCATCCCACTGTTATTCAGGTTTATTTACATATTTATATATGACTACTCCCATCCAATTTTTCTCTATGTATTACTTCCTCAATTTATCTGCAATACTGGCTCACTGCGACTCTACCGAACAGATCTTGTTGGAGATGGGCAAAGACAAAGACATCACTGGCCGTTCTATGCCATATCTTATCTATGTATCCAGACAAAAAAGCAAAACCACACCACATCACTTCAAGGCTGGTGCTCTAAATGTCTTGGTAAGCTAAAATAAAATATATCGCACTTGCAGTGTTTGTGCAGTCTATATGCTATGGAAGATTGAAGTATTTCCTCGGCACTAATGCAGTATCCTAACCAATGCTATTAACTCAGACAACATTCCATATCCAGTGTCACATTTTTGGGACATGCTCGGTTATCTATAGCTAAAATTAATTATAATTTAGTGCAATGACAAGTGATTTGGCTGTATGCTAGTTCTAATATTGATCTTTATTATGTTCTTTTCGAATGTCATGTTTGGCAGCTTCGAGTATCGGCCTACATGACTAATGCACCTATAATCCTCACTCTAGACTGCGACATGTACTCGAACGATCCCCAAACACCTCATCAAGTGTTATGTTACTTCTCCGACCCCAAGATTAGCCCAAATTTAGGGTATGTTCAATTTCCTCAGCGTTTTCATGGGCTCAACAAGAATGATATATATGCTTGTGAGTTTAAACGTCCGTTTCAAATCAATCCGGTGGGACTAGATGGGCTGGCGGGCCCCAATTATGTTGGGACTGGATGTTTTTTCTCTCGTCGAGTTTTCTTCGGAGGCCCATCGTCTTTCCTATATCCTGAGATAGTCGAATTAAGGCCCGACAATGTCATAATACAGACCATTGAAGTTC
>NMUG010004381.1:0-13914 GCA_002855965.1 Monotropa hypopitys | reverse complement strand
CGCAAAGCTCGATTTCTTCGTAGTACAGGCACGCTTGAAATCGTTCTCTCCTCTGAATTTTCAAGGCCTGGAAGTCTCTATTGTCTCCGATCTAGCTCACTGAGTCTCATTTCTCGTCGTCTCGTTCTCTGTTGTTGATGAGTTGAAGAGAAGGGGAGATCGACTGTCGTCGAAACTCATCAATGGTAAGTCGAAGAAACCAAACGTTTTTCCCCTGTTGTGTTTAGTTGTTAACTGGTTGCTTTTATTGACTGATTTGGTTGAGTTTGCTCTATTCGATTATGTTCAAGTTGGAGTCCACATTTAATTGATGTTCGGAATTGAGACATGGAAGGTTTCCTGTTTGATTTTCTTCGAACATTCATATTACAGGGTAGTTTTAAATACTGGTAGGCGGAAAGACTTGTGTTGATTTTGTATTTTCGCGAGGTTTGTTTGCTCCAATATATAGGTATAGATATAGGGGAATACATGTATGAACTGGGGTTTTGAATGTTTTATGGTTATCAAATGAAACAGAGACGAAATAGAATGGTTTAATAATGAGATGCATCTTAACTTCTGTTAAGCCCACTAGTTTTTTGGGTATCAAAGGAGTGCATAATTTGGGTTGTTAGCATTGTAATTTTGATTATATACACATATATCTATTCTATTAATAAGGGGGAGTAAAAATGAAGCTGTGAAGACTTTTCATTTCCAAAAATACTCTTAATAAATCTATTTAATTGCCCCACTTGCCCCACTTGCCCACCCACGTAGGTGGGTGCAAACTGCTAGTTATGTGATAAACGGTAAGAGAAGTTTGATTTACAATGAACCATGCTGTCTACTAGGAGTAATTTCGGTTTAAGAATTTTGGGCTGTGGGAAGCTTCATATTCAAGTTACTGGGTCAGTACAGGAAGTGTATTGGTAGGTGTATTGTAGACATTGTTATTCTTTGCTAATTGATGGTTTGGCATATTTTACAAACATAATCAATTCAATGATTCTATTAGTTTCTTTTCGGTATATGGTTGGGCTTAAGTAACACTCATTTAGAAATGGATATAAGACAATGATATTTTTTGAATATACTTAGATACAATGGTTACATTCTTTAGGATATAAAATTGTGAGGGTCGGGGATTTTCTTTCGGCTCTGGCTTTATGATTTGTCTGCCCCAGCGATTGAAAAGGCGAGAGTAGTCGCTCGCCTAGGCGCGAGGCTCACCTAGGCGAGTCTGTAACGCCTCAGATGCTTGAAGTGAGGCGAGGTTGAGTGAGGTGAGAGACTAGGCACGAGGTGAGAGACGTGAGGCGTTCGTTTCGTGCGCCTCGATTCAATTGTGCTTATAAACGTAAAAATAATTAAATGAATCTGCGACAACAGCATCTCTGCGATTTACAAACCCTTATTTTCTCTCTCGCCTCACGACAATAACACCAGCTCTGCGACAACAACATCGCCTCGATTCAATTTCTCTCTCATCTCTCTCTCGTCTGGACCATTTGGTAATTTTCGTCTCTCTCTCGTCTCTCTCACTCTCGTTTGGTGTCTCTCTCTCTCTCTCTCGTCTGGTGTGATGGATTGTATAGAAAAGTTGATCCCATGTGTGAAGACCCAAGATGACATCTTTGATGATTTCACAATATATGAGCAAACAGTTGGACTATTGGGAAAACCCATGGCAGTTAGGCAAATAATTACATGGACACCAGGTGATCACAATGTTTAACTTATTATAAATTAATAATATATCTATAATATTATTGTTTGCTAATTAGATATAATGTGGCAATTGATTGGTGGTTGGCATTTGATCGTGAAATTCCATTCTTGCAAAAATTTGCAGTCATAGTCCTTAGTCTTACTTGTAGTTCATTCGGATGCGATAGAAATTGGAGCGTGTTCGAACATGTGAGTTTTACATTAAGGTTTCTTTAGTTTTTTTAGTTGCGACTTGTGACGTATTTTAAATTCATCCACTTTTTATTTTGCAGCTTCACACCAAAAAAAGAAATAGGCTAGATCAAAAGAGGCTCAATTACTTGGTGTTTGTAAAGTACAATAGAGCCTTGAGACGTTGATATGTAAAACGTGGCAAGCACGATCTGATGTAATTAAAAAATATTGATGAAAGCAATAGGTAGTTGCTTGGTAAATTGGAAGAAGAGCTTGTATTTGAGGTGAAGATTTGAATTGGGATGATGTGGCGGTGACTAGTAGAGTTGAAGAACCTAGCAAAATTACAAGGTCAACTCATAAAACAAGTTCAATGGAAACAAAAGGGTTCAACCTCGAAAGCATCAAATTCTTTTGTAGATGATGATGATTGGGAGGAACAAGAGTGGAAAGATGGAGATTCAGACGAAGGAGAAGAGGAAGATGTGGATGGTTTTGAGTCAGACGACAGTGAAGACAATGAAGCAATTGATGACGACTATTGAATATTGATAAGGAAGATGTCTTGTTAGGGAAATGTGATATGAACCTATGATTGTGATTGACGCATGATTTATTTTTGGGAAACTAATTTTATGTTTTTTTACTAGTATTTGTTATATTAGATGACTAGTTATTTGGAATTTTGATGATTTTTTCTTAGTTTTGATAGTATGATGAGTGATTTTTGATCATTTTATAGAATATATCTTTTTTTAAATTTGTGACACTCGTCTCGCCTCATTTCAATGAGATGTTCGCCTCGCCTCGCGCCTCGTTGCTTAGGCTTTTGCGGAGTTTTCAGCCTCACCTTTGTCTCACGCTTTTAAAACTCTGGTCTACCCTTTCATGCTCTGTCCTTGGCTTAGTTGCACCTGGAGCACTGACAGATGTTCCGCCGATAGGTCCTCTGATGATAAAGTTAGAGAGAGATACATGTTGTAGAGTTTTGAGTATTCGAGAGTGTGTATGACCATGCCTTTCTGTTGAACTCCACCTCTTATATATAGTTGCCTGATGCATGTGCCGAACGCGCGAGTCGCGTTGGGAGGACTACCTCTCGTAAGCATGCACTGTATAGGGAAATGAACGCACACGCACATCGGGAGCTGTTCGTGTGGCTCGATGTGCATGCGAGTAACCACCTCTGCGAGCCCCGAGGTGCACACTTTATATTTTCAAGACAGTGGCAACCGACCAATACATACCGATGCAAGACGATCGAAGAGATCCTAAAAGCTATGAACAGGGAATCCCATGAAGGCTGGCTGACATGTGTGCTCAATGATCGTGCAGTGAACAACCGAAATACTGATCGTAATGGTTGGCATGATCTTTGGTCTGCTAGATGAGCTGATGCATTAGGACTGGTCTGACCCGAAGGGTCGCAACGTTATTTGTTAGATTTGCCCCTACAATAGGTCCTCAATTTGACGTCAGCATGGCTGCCGGCTAATTGATGCTTCTGCGTCCGAACGACAGATTTGGATTGACGCTAGGAGTGGACTGGCGAGTGGCTCGAGGTCCAGGTGTAAGGCATCCATTGGATCTGATGGGAGGCAGATGGGACATGTGGCACATGCCGCTTTGAGATCGTCCCACCTTCATGCCATGGTTTGTCGACTGCACAATGGATTGTTGGTTGTCATGGCCTTTTGAATTTTCTGCATGTTATTCGGAGCTATAATAGGGGGAAAGGCTTCACAGATGCACTCTTCTCCATTGCTTTCCAGCTTTAGACTTTCTCTTGCACATGTGCTCCGATCTGCCTTCATTCGAATTTTTCTTGTTCAGTTATTGCTCGCCTTACTTCCTTGGAGGCTTTTGCTGGTAAGATATATTCATAAACATCGTCTATGTCTTTACTTTTTCCCTTTGATTATCCGGTTCCTATGAGTTTTCTTTTCTTTTCTTTTTAACCAAAAAGGGACCGACTGAGATTTTACCTTTGGTCGTCCTGTTTGCGGCTCAGCTAGCCCCTGCGGAAGAGTGACCTTCCCAAGGTGTTTTCTGCAAGATTCAAACCTGTCGGCTAGGATATGATAGAACACGCCAACTAGATTTTTCTAGGATACTAACGACTCGAGCGCTGAGTGCTTTTGCCCAAGGACGAGGCATGCTGTAACGACCCGCCTCCGTCCTCCACAATATTGTCCGCTTTGGCCACCAAATCCCAGTGTACTTCCCAAGGGTTAACCATCCTTGGACTACTCCAGGACGAGCACACTTAACTGGGAAGTTCCAATAGGGCTTCGATGTCCGCACGACTTTAAAAAGACTTGTGCAAGGGATTCATAATCTATTATTTATAGCCCGCAACTTACATCCACCAAGCGATGTCGGACCCGTCCGTTGACTCGGACGTCCCTTGAGACTCCTTACCGGACACCTCCATCTAGGACTCCCAGTTGACACCACAGCCAAGCTGGGATGTCACAATCTTCCTCACTTAGGAACACACATCCTCGTGTGGGGTCAAGATTCTGACCTGGTCACACATTTTCGGTTGGTGCAGGCTCTGATACCATATGTAACGACCTACTCCCTCCCTGCACAATATTGTCCGCTTTGGCCGTCAAATTCCAGTTGACTTCCCAGGGCATCACCCATCATTGGACTACTCTAGGACGAACACGCTTAACTGGGAATCTATTATTTATACCACACAACTTACATCCACCTAGCGATGTTGGACTCATCCATTGACCCAGACGCCCCTGAGGCTCCTTACCGGATACCTCCATCTAGGACTCTTAGTTGACACCACAACCAAGCTGGGGTGTCACACCTGCTGCTGACTGGCCACCTCTTTTAACCGACCAAACCTTTTTAAGAATAGAATTTTGATCATTCACCCTTGCACTTGTCGTTCGTCTGGCCGCATGGATGTCCAAACGATATCGGGCAAACTTTGAAAGCCCCGCCATGCTTTGACTTTTCCGAGAGATGTATGACATTATGACTGACGTTTAACTGGATCTAGAGTTGAAGGATGCAATATTGGAGCCCTACCTCAGCCTTATCCATCTGCCGATCATGGCCACCATCGAGGAGCGAGTTCGATTTCCATTAGATTCCTTCCCGTGCAAGTTGTTTGGTGACCTAAATCTGTCGACCTCTCAGTTGACGGTCAATTTGTATAGGATAGTCATGTCCACAGATGTATTGAGCCGTAAGCATAACTTGTATCTTCGGCCATTCGACTTTTTGGATGCTACGTGATGGGTTGGATAAAGGTACCGGCCGATACCATCTCTCTCGCCGGCTGACATATGACTCATTGATCCTTGGATGTTCTTCTTCGGACAAGCATGGGGGTGATTATGTTGCTGTTCGGGGAAATTTTGAAGTAGTTCAGACTGAAGGGAATCCTATTCCTCGAGAACCGTACGTCTTGGGTAGTCGCTTATTTCTTTGACCTATTTATTTCCTTTTCCTTGTTGGTATTATGTTTTAACTGTTACCACTCATGCTTTGGTGCGGATCCTTAGGCCGTACCTAGGTCGAAGACTCTTGCTGATCTTGAGAAATTGAAGGTTGCCTTCTTCATCACCGACCGCTCTGCGACCGCTCTGCGAGCGGTCGCTCTGCTCAACTACCGACCTCATTACACCAATGCGTTGGAAAGGAGGCAAGGCGTAGGAAGGGGAGAAGGGTCCGGAGAATGCTCATACCGCAGACGTACCTGAAGCCCAAGCTCAAGCGCCTGTCGAAGTATTGAGAATGGTCAGACACCCCTGATTGATCTTCGTACTACATTCTCCTCTTCCGTCTCCCAATCCCAATCTCAGTCTGGGTCTTCTGAATAGATGTTCTCACCGATTTCTCCTCTGGCCCCAGTTAGGACTAGGGGCAGAAGTGAGATCAGACCCTCATTTGCCCGATCCTCTATCCATATGGCTACCTGACATACCGCTGCCGCCTGCTGTGGTTTTGTCTCTTGCTGAGGGTCAACATCCGATATGGGATCCTCTGCCAGGTCCGACGGTAGACGCGACTGACATCGTAGCCGACTCTGGGGTGACCCTTGTGCATGTGGTCACGCTGCCAAAGGATTTGGCAGAGATGCCAAAGGATTGGCAAGGGATGCTCGACTCCCTGGCAAGGAGCACCATTACAATACTTTTCTTTGTTTTTCTTTTCCAGTTCCGAAGCGTGTCGAGTTGGTCGTCACGCCTATTGTGGCTGTCTTCCAGTTTCTTGATGTACTGTCTAGATTCCAGGCGTTGAGGTGATTGCGGAGGTTACTCGTCTTCTACCGATTTGATTAACGATCTCTTGCCGCATGAAACAGTGGATGGTCCAACGGGCCTATGACTGTCTGGAGTGTTGTGCTTGCCGGTGATCCTTTTGGTAGATATCTCTCGGAGTAGGTGTGACCCCATTGCGACTGGAAACACTTAGGCTGTGAGGCGGGAATGGCACGGGTTGGTCCTTGCTTCAGACGGCCATAATGATCCTGAGTCTGTCGGGAAGTACGAGGAATGCAAGTCAGAGGAACTCCCCAGCGTAGTCGCCAATTGTGGTCATGGATTTTCCTTTGGCTTTGGCTCTATAATCTGTCGCTCTTTCCTGGGCCTAGCTGCACATGGAGCACATTTGGGTTAACCTTCTAAATCTCATTTCCTAAGTTGCAACCCATTTTTGTCCAAATGGATGTATTAAATGAACTCAAATTGGGAGGGATTGTGTAAGGATAGGTGTTTGTGTGTCGAGAACTGGTTTAATGCCTTCTATCATTATTCCACCAAGTGCATTATTCATTCTTATTGATCTTGATGTAACATGGTATTAAAATCTGTAGAACTTCTTAATGCCTGATATTCTAGCAAAGGATTTGGTGTCACTATTTGCAATTTGCAGCATGCACTTATTTGTATTTTTACATGTAACCAATCCAAACCAAATTGAGCCTTAATTCCCAATCAATTGGGATCGGTTACATGAATATGTTTTTCTCAATGCACTCTATCGAGTTCATCATGTTTACATATCTTTCGTGTTTATTTGTTTGCAGGCTGCTCCTGTTAACATAATTGTAGGTTCACACGTATGGGTAGAAGATCCAGTGGTGGCATGGATGGACGGTGAAGTTATTCGGCTCAATGGTCAAGAGGTCCATGTTCGGACCACTAGTGGTAAAAAGGTGAGTCCTACTAGCTTAATGTTCTCCAGTTCCTAGTCCATTATAGTCTCTGTGGAGTAAATACATTACCTGGAAGGGTATGACTCTTTTGTCTGACCCTCCTTTCAGTTAGTGGTGGGTGTGATTTCAATGTTCCAATGTGTGGAGACACTCTGTTTTGCTACCCAACTTAAAAAGAAAGACAATATAAAAATGTGAAGGCATCTTTTTCTTATGTACATTGTGTATTGTGCCAGGTAAAGAAACTTGATTAACAGATCACTCCGACCGTCAGTTTACTGTTATTATTTCATTAGCTGTTTTAAAATTGAACTGAAGCACATCAATATGACACACTTCTAATAATTCAATGCTGCAGTTTTAACTGCACTTAAGTCTTAATTAGAAATAATTTGTTGGAAGTTTCTGTAATTTCATTGGATTTGGGCACTGGAACTTAAAAATTGCAAATTTCTATCCGGTTTGATTGGTGAAACTTCAGATCTGTTTTGGATTATCAGTACGTGAAATTGATGTTGAACAAACCTTATAAAAACACCTGATAGGCTGGTAGGGAGTTGAATTTGGCGGTTCCATTAGTTTGTTGTAGGTCTCTCTCTCTCTCTCTCTCTCTCTCTCTCTCTCTCTCTTCGTGCGTCTGTGTGTCTCGTTCTCTCTCCTTCCAAGGTTCAATGAACTAGATAGAATGAGATGAAAGGGAATTTTCTGGCTCGAAATTTACCGTGGGGTTCTTTGCCTCATAGCTTTATTCGTTTAGGTGGTGTTGAGAACCTTAGTGGCTAATAGCATTGCCTCATATATGAAAGGAGATTCCAGATAGCTGCTGCATGTGCAAAGTGTGTATCAGATTGGTAGGTCCTATACTCCACTGATTGGTTTGCTTGGTTACTTCTCCATGGTGTCTGTTGACTATTACTGAATTTGGGGATGGGGTGGTTCTAGTGGGCCAGCACTAAAGCATTTTTAGGTGGAAACTGCTGCCGTGTTTTTGGATTCCAATGTAAAAGAAGAACATTAAAATGCAATTTGCCTGACTTACCAAACAATGCAATTTCCCAGTGTTAGACCTTTTGTTTATCTCGCCTTAGTGATTATGTTTGCGAGGATCGTCCTCCTCGTCGCACTCTTGGCATTTAGTTATTGACACTTCATGGTTAAAATTTTGTAATTTCCCTATCTACGGAATAACATTCACAGAATCTGTAGGCCGTGTATTTTTTTTTTCTTGTAACCATTATGCAACTCAAGTAAAACTATTAAGTTCGTGAAGTTATATTAAGAAAAACTTACATGAACTTTAAATCCCGGTCCCCTTCCTATCAACGAAAACTTTATTTCATATGTTATTTCATGAGTCTCAAAGAATAGGAAACTGATTGCAGGTAATCACAGATATCACAGAAGTGTTTCCAAAGGATACAGAAGCTCCTCCTGGAGGTGTTGATGACATGACAAAGCTTTCGTATTTGCATGAACCAGGAGTTCTGAAAAATTTGGCTACCAGATATGAACTTAATGAAATCTATGTGAGATTTTGATTCTCTGTCGCAAGTAGATTATGTGGGATAAAGCTCAAGAATAGCCGATTTTCTGATTTTGTCGTCTTTCTCACAGACATATACAGGAAATATTTTGATCGCAATAAACCCATTTCAAAGATTATCTCATTTATATGATACTCACATGATGGAACAATATAAAGGAGCTGCATTTGGAGAGCTTAGTCCTCATGTTTTTGCAGTTGCAGATCTTGCATACAGGTAAGTTTTTACCTTCCCTAGTAGAATGTTTGTATGGAACCATATCTATCAAAATTCCTCCAGTAGATAACAGTATTATGGGTGGTGTTTTATGGATTACACTATCATGTTGTGATATAGGGCAATGATTAATGAAGGAAAGAGCAACTCAATTTTGGTTAGTGGAGAAAGTGGTGCTGGAAAGACAGAGACAACAAAGATGCTTATGAGATATCTCGCATATCTGGGCGGTCGATCTGGAGTTGAAGGGTGGACCGTCGAACAACAAGTTTTAGAAGTAAGATTGAAGCTGCCTTCTGTGGCTTATGTTTCTAGATTACAACATTTTTCTACCAACGTGATATGTTATCTTCTCACAAGATCTAAATGGGTGGGAATTGCTGCCTGAATTGATGTTGTTGATGACAAAATTTACAGTCCAATCCAGTTCTCGAAGCATTTGGAAATGCCAAAACAATTAGGAACAACAATTCAAGGTGGGTAATTGCTTTTTAAGTTTGCTAATTGAACTTGAATAAATGGCTCAATAGTATCCTACTTGTCCTGCTATCTTTGTGTTTGTTGTGGTTATATATCTTCTTCAAATAGATTAGTCTTCTAAATTTATGTTGTCATGGAAACACAATGCAGTCGTTTTGGTAAATTTGTCGAGATACAATTTGACAAAAGTGGGAGGATTTCCGGGGCAGCTATACGGACTTACCTACTCGAGCGGTCTCGTGTTTGCCAGATTTCAGATCCTGAAAGGAACTACCACTGCTTCTATCTTCTTTGTGCAGCACCATCTGAGGTACTTATGCTGTGTTTTGCAATTCGTTTGTGCCTTCTGTTGTCAAGCTTGTATTTTTATTTTTGATGCTGGAAATATTAATTGGTAAAGGACTATTATTAAATATTTACCTTCTAATCTCAGGTTCGAGAGAAGTACAAGTTGGGAGATCCTAAATCTTTTCATTACTTAAATCAGTCAAAGTGTTATGAACTTGATGGAGTAGATGATGCTCATGAATATCTTGCAACCAGGAGGGCTATGGATATAGTTGGAATTAATGAGGAGGAGCAGGTTTGTCCTCTCAAAAGTTCGTGAAAATTATATGCTTTCGTAGTCATGGACGAATGGCAATCTCAACATCTTTCATAGAAAATGTATATTGAAAAAATGAAGTTCCTGGAAATATACTTGTCCTTTGAGTTCTATAACAAGTTAGATTTTTTCAGGATGCAATTTTTAGGGTTGTGGCTGCAATCCTTCATCTTGGTAACATTGAATTTGCAAAAGGAAAGGTGTTTGATTCTTCTGTCATTAAGGATGCGAAGTCTAAGATCCATCTTAATATGACAGCTGAACTGCTCTGGTAAGTCTCTTCCTCTTTTGAGTCGTACATGTCTTAAACATCTAATTTTCATGGATGGATTGTATAGCTGTTGATTGATGTGATCTAATAGTTGTGATGCCAAGAGCTTGGAAGATGCGATGATTCAGCGTGTAATGGTGACACCCGAGGAAGTAATTACAAGAACGCTTGATCCTGATGCTGCTCTTGGTAGCAGGGACGCGTTAGCTAAAACCATATACTCTCGCTTATTTGACTGGTGAGGATCTTCAATATTATGTGCCTGTGATGTTGAGTATATGTGGAGAGATGGGGACATATAATTTAGTACATATTTATTCTTTATTCAGGTTCTTACAAGTCATTCTCTTGCTTATAGGATTGTGGAGAAAATAAACATTTCAATTGGACAGGATCCAAACTCAAAATCAATTATTGGAGTTCTTGATATATACGGGTTTGAAAGCTTTAAGCACAACAGGTAAGTTGTTTGCAAGCGATGTCATTTTTAAAGCAATAATATCTAACCCTGTTCTGATGCTGACAAAATTTTCGCGTACTATAGCTTTGAGCAGTTCTGTATTAATTTTACTAATGAAAAGCTGCAACAACATTTCAACCAGGTTAGTTTTTTGTTTGCATGAGTTTCTTTCTCACTGTTTTTATCTACAGGATGCTTGGTTTACTAAATTATGTTAATGTATCGTTGCAGCATGTGTTTAAGATGGAACAAGAAGAATATACAAAAGAGGAAATAAATTGGAGCTACATTGAGTTTGTTGATAACCAAGATGTGCTGGATCTGATTGAGAAGGTGTTGAACTTCTCTTTCATGCGTTGTTCCGTTTTCTGTTAATTTATCTAAGGAGATTGCGTAACCAAAATCTGTACTCGCATTTTGAGGCTAATCAATCAGTTTAACAAGTATCTGTCACTTTTTGTGTTGTAAAAACTGACTAATGTTAGTTTTGCAGAAACCTGGAGGAATTATAGCACTTCTAGATGAAGCCTGGTATGCAGCTGACTTCTGACCATGTTTACTATGTAGTTTCCAGGATTCGTAGCTCCAATATTTTTGTAGACATTTTCCCACGGATGAAATGGACTGATATTAGCCCACCCCAATTGATTGGGACTTAAGGCTTAGTTTGGTTTGGTTTGGTTTGATTATGGAATGGACTGATAACTAGCACAATTCAATTAATGTTTTTTCTGGTGCTCCCTTTCCTGTGGGTGGGATTGATATTTGTCTAATTGCTGGATGCAGTATGTTTCCTAAATCTACTCACGAGACATTTGCCCAGAAGTTGTACCAGACATTTGTGAGAAACAAGCGCTTCGCTAAACCAAAGCTCTCTCGAACTAGTTTCACCATAACACACTATGCAGGAGATGTAAGCTTTTGTTAACCATTTATCTAAGTCCATGTTTTGAGTCTTACACTGCCTATGTTTTACTTAAATAGTTCCCTTATTTTGCAGGTAACTTATCAGGCTGACCTGTTTCTGGACAAAAACAAAGATTATGTGGTGGCAGAACATCAGGATCTGTTGACAGCCTCAAACTGCCCCTTTGTGGTCGGTTTATTTCCTCCACTTCCTGAGGAATCATCAAAGTCATCCAAATTTTCTTCCATTGGGTCGCGCTTTAAGGTATTTCATTAACTTGGATTCTTCCGCACTTTCTTTATCTGGATGAAGTTTGCAGTTTCTCTGTTTAGAACTTGACTTGATTTTCTAAGTTTTGAACACCCATACGAGAAATATGCAACCAGTGATATATTCTGTACCCCACCTGGTTGTCGTGCTTGAGGAGATAGCGTGAGTGCTTTCATTTTTCATGCTCATGCCAAGACTTGCAGCAATAACAATTCCAAGACAAAAATGGAACACATTTTCTCCGTATTCAAACTAGTAAGCCAACTGAATAACACTTTTCTGAGGAAAATATGCAGTCCTTACGTGACAAATATCATAAAGGTTGGATCTGGAGGAAGGAAATGGAGATATTCTCATCTCTCAAAATGTAACTATCTGGGCCTTTTAGTTCAATTTGAAGTTACTTGATCTCTTTCAGCTATGGGATGAATGCTTGTATACTGAGTCATAGACAACTATGCGTTCCTCACATAGCAAAATACTTGAGGCCTACAGTTTAAGTGCTAAAGACATTTTGGCACTATCACAAATTATAATTCTCACATGAAGGATATTATTGTTTTGATCTGCGTTTTTGTTTTTAGACCGTTAATTAGTAGCAGTTATTATAAAATTACGAGTAACTCAAAACTTCTATGTTTCATGGCTATGATTTCTTCAAGGTTGAAAAATGTCAAATTGGCTGCTTCTCTATTTTCTTTCAAAGAAAATGTACTATTGTTTCTGTATTGACTGTTTCTGAGTGTCTGCAAGCTGGCTCTCCAGTTCTTTAGCAATATCATGTGAGGAACATCTTGAGTTTTGGCGGAATCGAATTGTGTTCTTCAGTGTTGTTGACGCCTTCTATGCATATTTCATGTCTCATAGTGATCAAGTGTTCTGGATGCAGATATATACAATTATACCTGGGGACCTAGGTAATATTCTGATTGATACATTGCATTTTGAAACTGCAGCTCCAACTTCAGTCTTTAATGGAGACCCTGAGTTCAACAGAACCTCATTACATCAGATGTGTGAAGCCAAACAATGTCCTCAAGCCTGCTATTTTTGAGAATCTCAACATTATTCAGCAATTACGTTGTGGAGTAAGTATATCTTGTTAAACCCCGTACCTGATATCGTAGTTTATTTATTTTCTCTACCCACGAGATTCACTTACCAAAGAAAGTCTAGAGTGAAATTAAACCTAGATTTTGAATTTCACTTTTCTTTTCTGATAGTTATTTATCTGATTATTGCTTTGTATGATAGGGTGTTCTTGAGGCAATAAGGATCAGCTGTGCAGGATATCCCACTAGGCGAACATTCTATGAGTTTCTCCTTCGTTTTGGTGTTCTTGCTCCAGAAGTTTTTGAGGGAAAGTAGGTTTCACTGTTTTTTTTGGTTCAGATTTTTCTGTTATCTTATGTTTAGTTAAGGACCAGGACAGATATGCTTTTAAAAAGCTGTGGGTTGATTGCTTATGTAATTTGCCATGATTGTTTGTGTTGTATTTGTTTCCTGATGCCTGCCTATTTTTTATTCCCTCCCTTTATTTACTTTTTTTTGATAAACCATGATTACTTTTGGTGCAGCCATGATGACGAGGTTGCATGCCAGATGATTTTGGATAAAATGGGATTGAAAGGTTATCAGGTAATCACGATTCTGTCGAATTCATTGTATTTTGTTTTTTAGATGATATCCCCCTCCCAAGTGACTTCCAACTCCTGTTATCTTAAGTAGTTATAAGATGTTATATTCCTGTTTGAAATCTTCTTTTTTATTTTGGGCTGCTATTTTATGGTCTTGTAATCATACTTTTTACCTATGAAGCACGGATACGGATACGGGTATCCGATACGACACGGTACGGATACGGCGATACGACAAAACTTAAAAAAATAGGATACGGATACGGCGGGGATACGTCTATAAAAATTAAATATTTTTTATAATTACTACCAGTAGTTATTTCAGAAGTAGTAAATAAGAGGACTTGGTGATCTATGTAGCCATGTAGCCTTTCCCAATTAAAGGATCCATAAGATCTTGGGAAGGATACTCTCAAAAATGTGGCATTCTGCTATTGAAATATGTCTAACATT
>NMUG010004380.1:0-13900 GCA_002855965.1 Monotropa hypopitys | reverse complement strand
AAACGGAAATGTTGGCAACGGGTTGAGTATCCAAAACAACAAAGTCCACGGGGAAGTAAAATTTTTCGATTTGAACTATGACATCCATCACCATTCCCCGTGGCACCTTCACACTCCTATTCGCAAGTTGAAGAGTTATACTTGTGGGTTGTAACTCTCCAAGACCAAGTTGTTCATATACCGAGTAGGGTAGAAAATTGACACTTGCTCCTAGATAAAGCAAGGCTCTTTCAATTTTGTTTGCCCCAATGGTAATGGCAATGGTAGGTCACCTTGGGTCTTTGAATTTAAGAGGTGTTTCAGCTTTTAGAAGAGAACTAACATTTTCGGCAAGAAAAGTCTTCTTTTGAACATTCAATTTCCTCTTTACCGAACAAAGGTCTTTTAGAAATTTGGCATAAGATGACACTTGATGAATGGCATCAAGTAAAGGAATGTTCACCTTTACTTGTTTGAAAAGTTCATATATTTCCGTTTGGTCATTCATATTTGCCAAGCCCTTCAACCGTTGAGGGAAAGGTGTCGGAATGAGTTTTCCCTTTTTTCGAATCAGGGCTTCCTTGTTCATTTTTTCCTCTTCGTTTCCTTTTTCCTCATTTGTGACTTGATTTGGCATCCGGGAAGGAATTGTTTTGTCAATGATCTTTCTATTTCTCAATGTAGTGATCACTTTGATTTGTTCTTGATTTTTTTCTTCCCCGGATGCACTTCCAATACAATGTTGCCCCTTTGGATTAGCTAGGGGTTGAGCTGGAAACTTTCCCTTTTCTTATTGGAGGAGACCAATTGTTGCATTCATTTTTGTCATTTGTTGTTGCAACTCCATGATCATTTGATTTGTGGCTTGTTGTTGTTGTTGAGTTGTTTGCATGAATTGTATTATGGTCTCCTCAAAGTTCCTCTTGTTTGGTGGTTGGTACAAGGGTGCTTGTTGTTGATGATTTTGATTGAAATTATGATTTTGCGTCCCTTGTTGATTGAATTGAGGTGATGGATGAGATGGTCCGGTGTTATCATTTCTCCAATGAAGGTTTGGATGATTTCTCCAATTGGGATTGTAACCTTCATTGTTGATGTTGTTGAATGATTGCCGGGGTTGATTTTGAGATTGTTGGTTAACATAGTTAACCCCTGTTTGTTCATTCAACATTCCCTTGAGAGTAGGGATTGATGGACATTGGTGTGTGACATGGTCGTCGGTCTCATATATGGCACATGGCTCTCACTTGGGTTGAGCCATAGAGATTTCATTCACTTTCTTCAATTCGAGACCTTCGACCTTTCTTGTAAGATGGGTAAGTCGAGCTTGTAGGTCATCAAAAGCTTGCAATGAAAATTTTCCTCTGGAAGATGGAGTTGAATTATTAGCTCCCTTTGACCTATCATTTGGGTCCGTATTATCCCATGTTTGCGCTATTTTGGCCAAGTGGTCAAAATAGTCCATCGCATCATCGGGATTCTTGTCTAGGAAGTCTCCTTGACACATCATCTCTATGAATTGGTGCGTTTTAGGAGAAATTCCTTCATGGAAGAAGCTCACAAGTTGCCAATCCAAAAAAACCATGATGAGGGACAGAATTCAAGAGATCCTTGAATCTCTCCCAACTTTGATAGAAAGGTTCATGTGGTTTTCGGCAAAATTTTGAATTTGCTTCTTCAATGAGATTGTTTTGTGCATAGGGAAGAATTTTGTAAAGAAGGCTTTAGTGAGCTCATCCCATGAATTGATAGACCTATGCCTCAACCCGTTGTACCAAGTTGTAGCCCGGTCTTTTAGAGTGAATGAGAAGAGCTTCATGAATGCAAAATCTTCCCTTTGATTCCTCTCAAGCATAGTGCGAACTATTTCCTCGAATTCCATAATGTGAAGATATGGGCTCTCATGATCAAGCCCATAAAAATGAGGAAGACAAGGAAGCATACTGGGTTTAACCACAAAATCTCGTGCTTGCATGGGCAAAACGAGACATGAGGGTGCACTAACCCTTGGAGGATTCAACCTTTCCTTTAAAGTCATTACGTGATGCTCTAAATCTTCATGAACTCCCTCATGCCCAAGATGTCCATATTGATTGAAATGCATTGGATTTGGGGCATGTGTGAGGTTTAAGTTGATATTGTTGAAGTTCAAGGGATTCATGGGATTTAAAGGATCCATGTAATTTACTTGATTATGTGGAATTGTGTTTTGATTGTTTGGTGTTTGATTGTTCGGTGTAGCAGTATTATTCATTCCGTCTTGTGGAAGATCCATGGGATTATGAGAGAGGGATTCCGAATGTGTGTCTCTAATGGTGTTCACTCTCACTAATCTATTGTTAGGATCCCTTGCCCACATAAACAAGAATGAACAATGTCAAAAACAAGAAAACTAATAAAATTGTACTAAAACGCCAATCCCCGGCAACGGCGCCAAAAGTGCTTGTCCGTAACAATTGATTTTCCCAAGCGTAGGAAACACAAGTGTCGCGTGTAGCAAAATAACCGATAAATACCGAGTCGAATCCACAGAGATTAGGTTAGTCCAATTTTTATGAGTTCTCTTGTGTGAAAAATAGAAAACAAGAAAGAAAACAAATGTTTGATTTGAGAGTTGTTTTGTGCTTAGAACTAAGGTTTGTGTTTGAACAATGAAGGAAAAGTGGTTGGATTTTTAGGCTTCAACCCTAATCCTTTTATGAAAACCAATTCCTCATTCAATAAGTTCCTTAAACTTAGATTCAAGAATTAGGGTTTATAAACTTCAAGTAATTCAATCCCGCAATGAATCAATCATTTCCAAGCATTAGATGTGCCAAGAATCACTTGTCTACATCTAATCAAAGTCATGATCCATTCATCCGTTCTTGAATATTGAAGATTTCTAAAACCCTTATTTTGAATCAAGAAGGATGATCATGCCAAACATGGAGGAATTGATCTCCATAGTTGGATTAGGGTCTAACACCCTTGAATCCAACTTAAAGATCTAACTATCCATACTAACTAGAAAATCTGAAACGAATATGAAAAACAACATCATTCTATCGATTAGAACTTGAAAGAAGTGGATTACAATCTACTAATATCAAGAGACTTACCAAGAACGAATAAAGAAAGCAAGAACAACTTAATGAAAACCTGAAACAATCTTGAACAGCCCCTACTTGATCCTCTCTAGCCTCCAATCTTCTCCTCCAAGCTTTACAAATGATCTAAGATTAACTAAGGTGGTAAAAAGTTATCCAAGGTATCCAAGGTATCCAAGGTATCAAAGGTATCCAAGGTGTTTAGAATGAAGCACTAGGCTTCCTTTTATAGTTAGGGACTTAAAAAATTACAAAATTGCCATTTAAAATCGATTCCTCACTAAAACTCCCACTCAAAACAATTTTAAATCGAATTTTATCCAAGTCGTGTCCGCCCCGTACCGAATCGCAACCGGTCGCGCAATGGACCGCGACCGGTCAGGCTATACTCTTCTTAGATTGGTCTTTGGTGCACATGAGATGAACCGGTTGGCTATGCCTTGGCGACCAGTTGGAACTGCCGCGATCGATTGGGGTCCTTGGGTGAGACCGGTTGGGAAGGGTTCTGCTCAAAGTGGTTTCAGCTGCATAGGGAGTGAACCGATTGGACTATTCCTTGGCAACCGATTGGGAATCCCAATCGGTTGGGATGCAATGGGCGACCGTTTGAGAAGGGTTCTACTGGAATTGTTGATTTTCTTCTTTTGGGAGCTACACCGGGCTACCAGTCGCACTTCCTACTGTTGGAAATCATCATCAACTTTATCTCTTTTTGTTTCCTTCTCCCTTTGCCTTGGCACACCTTTATTGTGCTACAAAATTTATCTATACACCAAAAACTACCAAAAACATATGAAAATACTCATTTATTCAACAATGAACTAATTAACACTATTATGCATATTAATGTAAAAATGAAATGACACTAATATAAAAACATGCTAAAACAATAAGATAGGGAGTTAGAATTGGTACAATTAAGTACCAATCAAAGAAACCTTTGCTAGCCCCATAGATCTAGAAATAGATCAGACTCCTTACCCTACCTCTTCTGACCCTCATCCCACTCCTGAAAAATCTAATTCCTTAGATCACCTTTTGAGCAGGCCTTTTCTGGTACAACACAACCTTCTTCCCCTTCTCTAGAGATCATAGGACCTTCTCAAACATCTCACGAACCCAGAGAAGGTGATAATATTTCCTCCTCCACTTCTGTCTATAGCCCTTCCTTTTATAACATGACTACTAAGGACTTCGATGTTGTAGGAATGGCCTTTATCACGATCATTAAAAGTTCCTCTTCTTAGACCCCTTCATCATATTCCCAACGATACTCCTAAGTCTTCAAAGCAAAAATCTCCAACCCCTCCTCTTGCTGATCCCATTCTTGTCATTCCAAGTTCCTGCAAACCATTCCCTGATGTTGATGCTACTGTTGTACCTCCTGCTGCTACTACTCCGTCCCCTATTGCCGATCACCCGTGCTCCAGGCAGCGAGTTATTATGGAAATAGAATCTTCTGTCCATAACCCCCTCTCTGAAGAGAATAAGGAAAACTACTGTCGAAAAAGGAAAATGTAGTAGCTGAGTAGTGGGCTCCCGATCTGGCAAGGGATTATATGCCACTATCTGTTGAAGATAAGGTGATGAGCTCCTGCACCTCTATGGCCTTAGTCAAAGCTTTGTTACTTCCAAAGGACATGGCGCATAGGCAAACTTGTCCTTTGTTGGTTTGCTTTCAACATCTCTTTCACACTTCTTCTGTCACACTCCAGAAAATTTAAGGATTTTCCATTCGTTCCAATAAATTCAATAAATCGAATTTCAGGATTTGTTTCCATTTTCCGTCGAAGTTGATCGTTTGCCGTAAGTTCGGATCTTCGTGTCGTTGAAATTTTGGTAGTGTCTTGACACACCTAAGATCATATCAAATCATTTCAAGTGAAGTCAGGGCATTAGAAATCCTCGTCGTAGGATCCGTTCGGTTTCGAAGTGTTCGGATAAGCCCGTGAGTTGTTCTTTGATCATAGGAAATGTTTATGGACTTGAGGAAGGCCTTGGAGTGACCTTAGAATGTTCGTTCGGTGTCTAGAACATTGAGAAAGTGTCCGGGGTTGCGTCGGGAAGGTTCGGAAGCAATTCAGAGTCTTTTCGGAGCATTTGCTGAAGGCTCGTCTGAACCAAGGATGGTCTCGTTCAGACGAGGAAGCAGAGGTTTTGGGGAAGTGCTTCAGGAGGTCTCGTCCAGACCAGGAGTGGTGCCGTCCGGACGAGGGGGCTCGCCTGGACGAAGATGGGAGCTCGTCCGGACGACTGTGCCGAAAAATGTGTTTTAAGTTCAGGGTCCCCTCTTTTTGGTCAAACATAAACATTCCTCTCCTCCCTCTAACTCCTCCGAACTCCCCTCCCTCCCCATTTATCTCCCTTCTCTCTTCTCTAACACCCAAACCATAAAGATTCGGTTCAACACACCTTCATTAACGTTGCTCTATGCATCTCCCTCTATGCAACCATGCCCATGGATCATGCACCGGAGCTCAAACCCTCACCTAGGGTTTCGTCAATTGTCGATTGAGGTAGAGATTTCTATCCCTCTTGCTTCTATCTTTGGTGTTCTTGCTTCTCCCTTGAACGATTTCATGAAAATCCATATGCGTAGGGTATTTTGCGTAGTCACTCTAACACTCCCAAAATTTGAAGTATATTTTTTGAGAAGTGTTAAATGGGTAAGAGTATCCAACAAAAGAGATAAAGTACTACCAACTATGCTATGCTACTCATGATTACAATTATTACAATGCACGCATGCGCTACTCTGATACAAATAAAAGGGGGAAAAGGATTTTATAACATAACCCTGTACAACAGTCCCCAAACTAAAAGAAAAGGGTCAAAATAGGATTTATAAATTCATCCTGTACAAGGCGGCCAACAGAAATAAAAATAAAGTACTGTACTGAAAAGAAATGTGACCTATCGCTCCAGTCCATTCCAGCCTCAAGTCCTGTGAAGGATCCAGTGGCTCCAAGTCAAAGGGTGAGTCCTACAAAAGTAGAGGGTCAGGCACCACCGCCTGGTAGAGACAATCTATCTCCAAACGTCTATAATATTGGGGTGAAAGTGGGTGATCATGCAAGGAATGTGATGTGACTATGCACTGGATCTCATTATATTTAAAAACATTTCCATTTCTTTCAAAGTTCCCCACAAACTTCATACCGGGGACGCCCATCTCACCCGGACTTACTCAACGTGATATATGATCATTTTAGATGCTCCCAGACATCTCAAGATCTCAACGGCACATGATTTTCGATTTATAGAACGGATGGAAATTAATTAAAATTTTTGGAGTGTGACAGTCACACTTGTATGGTGGATATTCCGGTCAACTAGTCTTGGAACTATGTCGTCTTAGGTCTTGTTGAACTCCCTACGACTTTAATTTGTCGATCCCTCACTTGATTTCGACAACCCCCATTTTTTATGAAAACACTAACGTTCGAGTTTTGAAGTAAATTGGGGCAAATGGTGGATTTTAATTGCAATGGTCAATTGACGGGTCTAGTAAGTGTTTCGACACATTGAAATCAAGAATTAAACGAATTATGGAATAACTCATGTTTTGGGTCTAGTTGTGCGATTAGGAGGTGTTGCCCTAATCTTTGTCGAAACTAATGAACGTAAAGATAATTAGATGGATGAAAGACCCTAACATGAGAGTATATTGTGATTGGCTATATTATGGAACTTTGTCCCCGGGATATCGATTTTTGAGGGACCAATTGGGGCACTTACGACATTGCGCAATAGGGGTCTGTTAGGCCCTTCCGACGAGTCGGGGAATATGAGGAATTATCGTCTAGTTGACTACTAGGACGGAATTAGCTAAAATCAAATAACTCAGTCGAGTTGAGATTAAGGAATTGGTATGCTAGAAACCAATCTCCTTGGAAGTTGATAAAATTGGTATACTAGAAACCAATGTTTTGAAAGGAACGAAAATGAGTCTTTTGAAACTCTTAGGATTTGGTAGATTGAAAACTAATTTCCTATGTTTGGAGAAAGTAAGTCCTTTGAGAAAATGGTCGTTTCTTCCTTTGTTTTGACAAAGCGAGTCATTTGGAAAATTTATAGTCTATACACCTTGGTTGGCGTCGTTGGGTCTTTTGGAAATATCAGGTGTCGAACTTGTATCAAAGAACGAAATGTGAACGTCTTAATTTGGAAAATGTAACGAGATCCCTATGTATACATGTTTACATTCATTGCCTTGTCACACACACTCACCCCAATTTTAGAAATACCTAGTTCTAAATTTCTTTACTAGGCGGTGGTGCCTAACTCTCTATTTTATAGGTACTTGGCTTCTTTGGATTGGAGACGCGTCTTTGGGCTCCTTGCCAGGCTTTGGAGTTGATTGCAACGTAGATGATGGGTTTTGTTCCTTTTCATCATTGTATTGTCATTTATTCATTTCAGTTGTAAATTGTAATCGGACTATGTTATAAAGTCCCATAAGCATGTCTTGTTTCATTTGTATCATTTGTATGTCATGGGTAGTATGGTAGTGAGATGTTTTGTATTTTCCGCACTTTAGTTTCATTTACTTAACATCTTTAAAAAAATGATTTCAAATTTTGAGGGTGTTACACTTGGTATCAGAGCTTTCGTTTCAAAAAACATAAGGACTTTGGGGAGACATTTAATCTCGGTGGGTGCATTGTATTGTGTTGCGTTGCTTTTCGTTGCTTTGTTGTTGGGGCATTGCTTTTGGTTGCATTGCATTTGTTTGTGAGCATTGAATGTATGTATACATTGCATGGGATCTCTTAAAAAGATAAAGTTTTTATAACTTAACGTAACAAAATCTTGGTAATTCCTTGTATGGATTCTTCAACTTGGGATATTAGAACCCTTGTTGATTCCGTTGAGTTGATCTTGTCATCCTTTCCCTTGGACTGCAGTTACATTATTATTGTTGTTGTTATGGCTACTTGAGCCCTTGGACTTCGGTTCCATATTTATTGTCGTTGTGGTGGCTTTTGAGCCTTCTCATGGTAGGAGGTGGATTTTGTAGTTGGTGGACAATTGGATGTCTTTTTTCCCTCGTAGTTGAGAATGACGATTATTTGCGCAACCTTGTGTTTGACCTTTGAGTTCTTTCTTGTGATTGTCGACGAGCTTATTGGTGGACACTTTTTGTAGGATAGTGTCGCTTCTTTTGAGGTCGATCGTTTGGTAGCCGTCGTTGCACCTTGGAAGTCGATTGTTCCCGGTGGATGAGTCTTGGCTCGCGCATATTAGTTTGGTGGAAGTGTGGTTTGTTGACCTCATTGGTGAATCGTTGCCTTATCGGGATTGATCTAGTCTCCCGGGTGTGTATCTTGTTGATTTTAGTGAAGGATTTTGGTGCGTTCTACTCTATCAAAATTGAGGTTAGTGAAGATGGCTAGGTGTGTCGACACTAGTTAGCCTATTGGGTATAATATTCTTTGGGTTAGAGGATGTCTTGGTGTAGAAAAACCTTGTTGTGATAGAGATATGGGCATAGAAGATTCTTGGGTTGGTAGGCTTCCTGGGTAATTTGTGACTAATTGTCAGTACATTGAGGTGTAGTTTGCATTGATGATGTCATATCCTTACTCAGATGATAAAGTTGCCTTGGGGTTGTGACTTGAGATTGTTTGAGATCGGCTTAGTGACTTGAAGCTTTGAGGTTATTATGGCAAACGATTAGAACCTTGTTAGTCTTTGTTGGAAATTGGGACATCATTGGATAGTTATGGACTTAGTTGTGTTCTAGCCCATGATGTGTTGTGTCGGCAATCCCACTTTGGTATGTTGTGGAATTGGGATCTTGGTTTTCTTTTGAGGTTCTAGTGCGAGTTGTAGTACAACGAAAGCTTTCTTTTGAGAAAGTAATGAATAAGCACCAGAAGGAAACTTCGGAAGATAGTTAATTGATGAAGTGATCGTTGAGGTTCTTAGATTGTAGATGGCCGAAGGACGGGTCATCATGTACCGTGTTCTCTTGTGTGGTTGGGTTGGAACATCGCCCCTTGTCTTAATGGAGTCGGTAGGACTCTTGAAGTGTTTGGAGCGATAGTGCGGTTGGAGCTATCTTGTGGATTTCTTGGCATGACTTTAGTGTTCCTTACCGTATTGGGTGATAATCTTAATTGGGTAAGTAGAATAGTGAATTCGTTTGAGGATTAGAGAATTGGATGCGAGTGTTAGTAGAAACCATTGGTCCGGAGAACGAATTCATGTTTGGGTGTGGTGTTAGAAAGTGGAGGTGTAGACCGGTACATTGGGAAGGTAAGTGTTTGGTTCTAGAACCTGGGAAGTTGGTGCATTGGTGTATTTGAGAGTCTTTTGGGAGATGGTTTGAGATAGAGCGTGGTTTGACCATTGTGTTCGAGGCTGCGGTTGGAGTTGAGAGTTAGTAACTACTCCCTAGTCTTGGCATGCGGTTGTGGAATGTGATTCGCAGAGTAGTTGGTTCTTCTTTTTAGTATCTGTCTCGAAATATCATTGGTCTCATGTCGTTCTTAGCGCACCTTTCTTCGGTCTATTTTCTATGTGTTGGATTCGTGAGTGGAGGCCATCCATTCATCGCTCCCTGCTTCTTCCATCCTTGTGAGCCTATGGAAGCGAAGGGTAGCCTATGGCCATTCCTGTTTGGGTCCTTGTCTGTCGGCATTTGCATTTTATCCTGGTCAAAGTTAGGATACCCGATTCTTTAGTGATGCGTAGATAATCCACTCATTATCTTCGTTTGGCATGCTCATAACTGTCTCGGGTTACACTAGCGTATGTTGACCGTTGTGGAAGCAGCACATTATTTGGAAAGTTTTCTGACTCCTCATCTCAGAATCTTGATTTGTTCTTGTCCTTCTCTACATTCTAGTAGATTGTTCGTAGATCACCTGAAGTGGTGGCACTTGCTAGGGTTGCCTTGCATCGGTCGCCTCGCGCGCGGAAATCTATTTACCTTGTTGTGTTCTCGTTTTCTCAGGACCATCCTCTAGTTTCTTGCACTCTCGCTATGTACATGGTCTTCTCATGGACATTCGCTATTCTCGTATTGTTATGAGAATCCGACTTGTTGTCGTCTCTTTTGATGCCTTACCCGTTTTGCGCTTAGACATTCTATTCTACGATGATGTCACTTGTTGGAGCTTGTTTGAGAGTGTGTGGGATGTTGGTCAATGGGTTAGTGAAGTTTGTCTTGTGGTGTAATCAGTGAGGTGATGTTATATTCGTGTTGTGCAATTGTGTTGAGAGTATTGGGATACAATATGTGTCTATTTTGGGTCAACTGCACTGACTTAGCCATATAGAATGTTTTTTGTGACCGGGTGTGTGTAGTCCGTGTCATGTGGTATAGGAATGACCGTGGAGGATTGTTTTGAGAAGGCGGCTGGCCAGCGCATCTCAAATCAAACTTCATAATTCATTCTGGTACTGCACTAGGTGGGTGTGCAGGTTTGAATGTGTGAGTTTTGGAGTCTTGACCTTTGGCTCGATGATTTGTAGTTGTCTAGAGTGGATTGGGTGGTGAGGTAGTTCTGACCGTTCTTGTAGTTGCGTAGTTACGCCCCTATGATTCTTGTCGAGTTCAAAAATCCTCATCCGGAACCGTTGGATTAGTGCGGTGTATAGACACCATGTCTAAGCCTATCCTAGATGAGCCACATAAGTTGATTTCCCTTCTCTTGGTCGATGTTCAAGCTTGTCCGCTCATCAAGAAGTTTCTTTGCCTCGCGGTTGACTTATCGTTAGCTCCTTGGGAGTATCTGTGTCGTATCGGAGTATCCATGTCGTATCGAAGTATCCATGTCGTATTAGAGTATCCGTGTCGTATCGGAGCATTCGTATCGTATCCGAATGGCATAGCGAAAGTATGATATTTTCTTCTTCTTGATGGGTTCTTTTTTTTCCTTGACATAGCATCTCCGGATGTATGTGCATGTCATCCTACCATATCCCTTGTTCCGGATACCTCTTGTGTCGGTCATGGCTGGAGATTCAAGTTGTATTGGCTATCTTTTCTATCGATTTCCTTATGATCGTAGCACCTTTGATATTCGAGTTGGTTGTGATTGGCGTGTCGGCGTGTTCTCGGCGTGTCCTCGGTGTGTCGGCGTGTCCTTGGTGTGTCAGCATGTCCTTGGCGTGTCGGTGTGTCCTTGGCGTGTCAGTGTGTCCTTGGCATGTCGGCGTGTCGGTGTATCCACCATATGAATTTGTTTTTGGCCGAGCTATTCCCTTCGATGTTGCAAATTCTTGAGTTGCCTCCATTGATGTTTCAAGTGCTTGAGGTCTTGTTCTTGGCGTCGGATGTTGTTGTTGCGAATTTTGAGAGGTAACCTATTCGTTTCTTGGAGAGGGAGAAATGTTCGAAATAGTTCGAGTTATTGAGGATTTCTTTCCTTGTCGTTCTATCTTGGTTCATTGACTCTGAAAATTTCGAGGACGAAATTTTTGTGAGGAGGGTAGTTTGTCACTCTAAAAAATTTAAGGATTTTCCATTCATTGCAATAAATTCAATAAATCGAATTTCGGGATTTATTTCCATTTTTCGACGAAGTTGATCATTTGCCGTAAGTTGGGATCTTCGTGCTGTTGGAATTTTGGTGGTGTCTTGACACACCTAAGATCATATCGAATCGTTTCAAGTGAAGTCGTGGCATTAGAAATCCTCGTCGTAGGATCCGTTCGGTTGCGAAGTGTTCGGATAAGCCCGTGAGTTGTTCTTTGATCGTAGGAAATGTTCTTTGGTGTTCTTGCTTCTGCCTTGAATGATTTCATGAAAATCCATATGCGTAGGGTATTTTGCGTAGTCACACTTGTATGGTGGATATTCCTGTCAATTGGTCTTGGAACTATGTCTTCTTGGGTCTTGTTGAACTTCCTATGACTTAAATTTGTCGATCCCTCATGTGATTTCGATAACCCCCAATTTTTATGAAAACACTAACGTTTGAGTTTTGAAGTAAATTGGGGCAAATGGTGGATTTTAATTGCAATGGTCAATTGATGGGTCTAGTAAGTGTTTCGACACATTGAAATCAAGAATCGTGCGCCCGGTCATTCCCCCGGTGCACAGTGAGGGCTAAAAATCCATTTTTCTCACATTTTAGCTTTGTTTTATAAAAAACCATAATAACTCAACTTAATTTGATAATTCATTAATGATTCCTTAATATCATGCAATCTCATTATCATGTTTTCAAAGACATTTAGTTAATTTCAATGACCAAGTTCTATTTTCAAATTCATTACTTATTTTAATTCAATTTCAAATCATGCATATCTACTTTCATGCAAATCTTAGTCTCCTTCTTATCTCATTAACATGCATCTGCATTTTTATGTCAATCTTGAATATTCATAATGTCATATGTATTATCATGTTTTCAACTTAATTCAATCCTTTATGATTTACAAGCATGCATCTTTTCTAGCATGCAAAACTTAATAGAATACTTAAGCATGCATCTTTTTTAGACAAATTATCTTAATTCAATTTTAATGTCATCTATGCAAGTCATGGAGAATCAATCCTATATGGCAATTGGGGCACCCAATAGGGATATGAGCATATAATGCAACTAAGCACATAATGCCAGTCAGGGAAAAAGAGAGATAAATCTCTAATCAAACACACGAAGTCAAAGACACTTATGGGAACATCATCAAAATATGTGTTCCACACACTCTATCAATCTCTCTTTTTTTGGTGATGTCACACTAGACATATCAAATGTGGGATTGATTAGAGAATATGAAGTCAACAACAACACATATATTTCCAAACATGTATTGTTGACTCATATTATTTTTTTCTCCCCCTAACAACATCAAAAAGGGTATCTAGTGCTCCCCCTAAGTTATATGACCACCTAAAAGATATGGATCACAAGATATACCGATTAAGACCAACTATAGATGCATTAGACATTAAGGCATGAAACATAATTATGCGATCAATTTGGCATATGATACCAAATGATACACTATACATGAAGAGTATGACTCAATAAAGATGTTATTAGGTAAGAATATAAGCAAAAAAACAAAAAAAAAACAAAAAAGTAGGATGATCATACCAAATGTCTTGGGTTCTTACCAATACCCAAAGACTCATGATAGTGTATGTAGTGATCTCCTTGGAACGGTATGGTGGAAGACTTGGCTATTTTTTCCCACGAATTTTCTTTGCTACAAACCTATCTTATAGGCTTAGCAGAATACTTGTTAGCCAATTTCATATAAGGTAAGCAATAATCACCAACCATTTTCTTATGACAAGAAAGACATACCTTTGAATATTTTCCATTTGAAGCATAAGGTATATATCTATCCATGTAAGCATGGTCATACTTCTTTTCATGAAAGTAACGAGAAGAGTGATTTTTACCTCCATTGATCTTACCATAAGATACACTCTTGCCATTTTGATCAAATGAAACCTTTTTCTTTAAGTTTCTTGTAGTATGTGAAGGTCTCACATTTCTGCCATTGAAGTATTCGGAACTACTATTGTTTTGGATAATATTTTTCACCATTCTGGAATCTGCAAAACAATATTTTTCTTTTGGTACCCATTGCATTTTGGGTCCACATGGGTTAACCTTCCTCAATTTACATTCATATCTTCTATGGCCTTCATGGACGCAATATAAACAAACAACTTGTTGAATTTCATTGTATGACACTTTTTTTATAATGCATATGTCTATAAGATGCATAATTTTTCTTTGTATATTGTAAGTACATGGATTTCTTACCTTTTAAATCTCTTAGGTTATCAACAAGTTTTTCAATCTCGTCATTTTTCTTTTTCACTTCATTCTCAAATTCAGATTCAACAATATTTGCTT
>NMUG010004379.1:0-13915 GCA_002855965.1 Monotropa hypopitys | reverse complement strand
AGAGAGGGGGCAATCGTGACAAACAGAGGGGGGCGAACGTGAGCGGAGGTGCGGTGGGGGTGGGGGGTTGTGTGTGAGTGAGAGAGAGAGAGATGATACCTCTGTGTGTGAGCATGAGAGAGAGACATAGAGAAGGGGGGCTCTGTATTAAACGTATATCTAACCAAATCTTTGTTAACAAATCAAATTGATATCCTCAATACTCAATTGCCAAAATCAGTTGAATAGGTTTTACTATGCTCTGAAAACAACACTTGTGCTAAATTGATATCTTTATTAAGTAACAATACAGATTCTCTAAATATGGTGTGTATATTAAATTAGCAACCTAATTAGTGCCTAATTAAGGTAATCTTAGTTCTTTGTATTTTCGATCTCAGCCGTTAGTTTTGATCTAACGGCTGTCTATATCTTTATATATATATGAGTTATGTGTGGTCCTCACACCGTCCTAATTTGTGATATAGATGTTCCAAATGAAAATCATATGCATCCTATATATGAATTATCTTATTCTAGCTGTAATTATTTATTTACTATGTTGTATGATTGTATCCACCAGTTTTGGGATGGATGGAAAGAGTTCTCTGAATGAAAATGATATATTCCATCCATGATGTCTGAACCTTAGTTATAGATATTTTTCCTTTAAGGTCTGTTGTAGCGCTATTCAATTTCATGTGATTTCAGTTGGATTTGTTGGTTTTGATTTTATCAGAGGTCGTCTGATCCTTCCCCGGGGATTCCTTTGCATGAGAGGATGTTAGTTGATTCTTGGTAAACTTCAGAAGTAGGGATACATGCCCCTCCTCATCCTCCTCCCAATTTAGTATTGAATTTCTTATCTGTGAAGCTAAGATATTCTCTGATTTTAACTTTGGTTGAATGTATCAGGAAAGATACTTATGGTGTATATGTTGAAACAATTTACCCTGATGAGGTACTCAATTTAAAAACATTCTGTAATTGTTTAATTGTTCATTCATATTTTTAGGCCTAAATTGAGAATGAAAATTTAAAGGATTGAATGGTTTTTAATTATCCAATTGAAATGATTTTTTACATAATAATTTAAAATAATATTTAAAATTTAACTCGCAGATCAAATATTTTGTGCGGGCCCCATTTTAAGAGGGTGTAAAATTTGGGTCTAATTCCTTCAATCCTTTAAATTCTGTCATGTTATGTTTTGTTACAACAGTCAAAATTTATTCAATTCAATTGTTCAAACTCTGTTCATGTGGCGCCCCAATTCTGTTGGTCCCTCAGTTAGTGTAATAGGGGGGTTCGTTGCTTCGTGCCATAGGTACGGGCTATCTCTAGTACATATATGTAACAGGTTCAAGGGACACAATTTTTGACATAAAAAACATATGATTTTGTAGGGCCTATTCTGAATTCTAATGTAATGATTCAAATCGTTCATGATGTTTAAATTGATAAAATACAGGTTCCTGCAAAATTTTAACTCAATCGGATATCACTAAATTCTTGATCCACCCAATTTTGAAAATCATCAGTTTCAGTCAAGTTTTCTGTGAAAACTATTTGGATCAAGTTCTTACCATTATCCAATTGAGTTGAATTTTTACGGAATCTTGTATTTTATCAATTTAAATATCATGAACGGTTTGGATCATCAGAGTGTAATTCAGAATAAGCCCCACAAAAATCTCGTGTTGTTTTCTCCATTTCCTTATGGTAACGTCCTTTTCTCTTTCGGTCATATTTTTATGATCCGAACCATTCAATGTGTTTAAAATATATTTTTAAATGTCTCTGCGAGTAATCATAAAAAAAACATGACCGGGAAGGGGTTGATCCGAGTAATCATATTTCTTGTCAATTCCTCGCGGAGACACTTAAAAACATGTTTTAAACACATTGAACAGTTCAGATCACAAACAATATAGCCGAAAGCGAAAAGGTCCTTACCGTAGGAAATGTGGATCTCTCATAAGAAGGGGATTGTGTGTATGTATATATATCGTTTGAGGGATCGGGACTATACATATATATACAGAAAATTTCCAGTAAAGACCAAACTGTAAGGGTAAAATATGGACTACTATTTCTAAATCGAATTTGAATGATCTGAACCGTTCAATGTCTTTAAAACGTGTTGATAAGGGTCTCTGCAAGAAACAGTCAAAAATGATCGTAAGGGTTTCATCTGGACAATTTTTTCATAAAACTGTAATGAATAGTCTGTATAAAACTTGATTGGATGAAGGCCTTCCCAATCATATTTTTTGACCATTTTTGCAGTGACCCTAAAAACACCTTCTAAACACATTGAACAGTTCAGGTCGTGAAAATTTGATCGGGAAGTAGCCAAAAATGTTTGGTCCGCATTTTACCCTTACGGATGAGATCCTTACATGAAGTGGACTACATATATAGTACGTGGATAAAAATAGATTTAGTACATCGTTGAATGTTTGAACAATTTTCGTCGATCCTTGCTCACTGAAAACCTAATCTGCGCTCACATAAAAAAAAGTTAGAGGATACTCCGCCACTGTGACCAGAAGGCTCTCTGATGATTAAGTTAGAACACGATCAGAGTTAATTAGAGATAACTCTAAGAACCAAACAAAGCTCTCAATATCTATATGCACGTGATAGCATGCACCTTCTTCTGTAGGTTGAGCTCGTTTATATAATTTGATCCCAAGTCTTAGAGTCCTTCCGGATTACTGTTATTTTCCATCAGTAATCGGAGTTTGATTAGAACTTCTCAACCAATCTTGATAAGATTCTTCAAGCTTATCTCTATCGCATCTTATCTAATCTGAGGCTCTCAATTTCACTAGAACTAGGACATATCCCGTATTCTTAGGAACTGATAGCTATCCATTTGGTGAGAATAACGAAACATGTGAGTCTACCGCCATTCCCTGGTCGGCAAACAACTAAAAATGCACAAGATATCATCTTGCCGAATAGAACGGGTGTCGCGCCGAACTGGACAACCACGTGCTGAACTGAACAATTAGCATGTCGAACTCAATGTTATGTCTTAGTAAAAAACCTAATTATGTTAAATCAAGAAACATCCTACCAAAATTGCCCCCAGCATCTTTGGCCACTTCAGCCGAATTGTTGGAGTGGACAAAGCTACTGGCTGGCCTATACGATGTCATTCCATTTAACATGCGGTCAAACGGCCAAATCTGGAGTGCCTCATTAATTGCGCATTTAATGTTTGATGGAACTGACACGACTTTTGAGGAGAAGTCGCACCGCACCACAAGTACCCCCAAGATATTTATAAACAATCTCACTCTTAGAAACGACTTTACACTTTCCTTTTTCCCTTCACCTCTTGCGCACCAAAGCTCCTTAAAGTCTTAAAAATCTCCATGATTCTTGAAATTCCTTCTGAGATTACCTCTTCCAACCACCTTCGTTGCTTATTTGCGCTTTGTAAGTCTTCTCTAACTTATAAATTCTTCTCGGCTCGTCTGATTTCATTTCTATTCTTTCATCTTCCACCGAATATATATCTATGTATCTCTATTCTCTTCTATATGGGGTACTTCCGATCTATGGTCGATACTCCTGAAAAGCTTGAACAGTTCTGTCGTAGATATAGGATCCCATATGATGTTGTCGTTAGGCTTGCTCTCCTGATTTCATTAGGGATGACACCGACGACAATGTCCTATGCATACCCTTATCCAAGTAGTAGAAACAGGGGTCAGGTTTTCTCTAGAACATTTTTATGGAGTATTTCTACATAGCCTTAGGCTCGTCCTCATGTAATTATCCATCAATACGATGAGGATTGTAATGGGTGTGGCGACACTGAACAGAATAGTCATCGCCGACTTACGTATCTGGAAGATTTTGTACTAATATACCCTTAACCATACAAAGAACAATACATTGTACTTCAAAATCTGCCCAGGGCATAAGCAACTGGTTGAGTGGCTTCCATACTCCAACAAAGGAGATGGTGATGATTTCTTGATATTTAATGGGAACCGGGAATTCCCAACTGGTGAAGAGAGAAAATTCTGCATTCCTCACCAAGACGGCACACCTCGTTAGTCCCTAAATTGGTATCATGACTTTCTGAATAGATCTCTTTACTGTGCAAAGAAATCTGAATACTATGTTTCTTCATTTTGCAGGCTTCAAGTTCAACCTCCCGAGCAGAAGCAAGAAGGGTATTGACGTCGAGGAGCTAAGGAGACTGTTGAACTTCAAGGGTCCTGACGGGAAGCTGATTGACCGCACTTGCCATGTTATGCTGGATTACATTTCACACTACATGGGGTACAAAAACTTTCCTTCTCGAGCTACAGCACCAATCGTCGCAAAGAGCATCCCTATCAGCATTCCTCTACCTGACTCAGGTGTTACTGTAGCGAGAACATCAACGAGAGCTCAACTAGACAACCAACCAGCCGAGGAGGAAACAACTGACAAAGAAGAGGCTGACTCTGAAGAGAAGGCTGGTTCTAAGGACATCTTCGCAGAGGTTGACCGGTGACAATTTCGCGACCGCCAAAGTCCTTCCAGATCTGTGGAGATTGTGCGAACCTCTTCCCGAGCTAAAACCATAGCAGACAAACTTGAATTTTCATTGTGGGAGAGCTTGGACAACTGGGAAGAAGACGACATGTCTCCTCACAACAAAGTCAGCTTCGTCAACCTGATGAAGAAGTCGTCCAAATGTTCTTCGGCTCCGACGAGTCCACCCGTGTTACTTCCCGCTCAGAAGACATTGCCCTCCTTCCTCCTCCGCTCAAGGCATCTCCTGTCCCAACAGAAGTACCTCCCCCCACCTTCCAAGGTCCGTCCGAGGAAGGTGGAGGCTCAGAAAACTCCCGCCGAGGTGGGACCTGAAAAAAAAAGACAACACCGTGTGTGTTCGGGAAAATGGGAAGAAAATGGTTGACTTGTCCATCCAAAACTTGGCCCCGCAACTGATCTGCGAGCATGACAGGACTATAAGGGCCAACGACATAGACATGGATGGAAAGACTGCAAAGACAATAGCGCAAGCCGCCATTCTTCATGTGGATATGCCGTTTGAGGCCAAACAATGCATGGATACGTTGATAGCCAACTGTTTAAGTTATTCGCTGAAGGTAAACCAAGAATCCTAAAGCTTTCGTTGGATTTCCTCTTTTATTCATAGTCATTGTCTAACCTTCCTTTATTCTGTACAGCAGATAATGCAGAGTGCCATCATGGGTTCCCAGCGGTACACCGAGCTGGGTGTTGAACATTTGAAGGAATACAAACGAGTTGAGAGTGCCTTGGTGAACGACAAGCACCACCAAAAGCTGGCTGAAGCAAAAGAGAAGAGGGTGCAGGAGTTGATAGTGGCATTGGCAAGGGAGAAAGAAGAAAAGGAGCAGGTAAAGGCAGAGGCGAAAACGGCCAAAGCTGAATCTGTTCAAGCGAGGAGGGACGCCAAGACCGAGGTTATGCTCATCAACAAAGAGGCTGCAGCCAGGCTTGAGGAGATAGCTTCTAGTCTCAAGGCTAAGGCTGAAGAGCTAAACACTACTAAGGCCGAACTGGAAGCTACTCAGGCTATCACGAAGGAATCCCATGACCGGGGCTTCAAGGAGGGGAATGAGGACTACGTCCAGCAATTCTATGGGCAACTGCCCAAATTGATAGACATAATCTTTAATGAAGTGTGATGCTGCTATGGATGCACTGAAGGTGCCTGATGACTCCATTCCGAACAGAAATCCTTTACTCAGCGCGAAGGAGTCCGTCACTCAACCCGGAGAAGCCCTAGAGGTCGTTCTTACAACACCTGATGCCTCTAACCTCTCTGCAGCATCTGATGTGCCTTCAATCGAAGGGTTTCCTGCACAACACAACACCCAAAAGAAGGGATCCGAACAGGTAGCCCCAAGTCCAAGTGATGTGCTTGTTGCTGCTGATACAATGATTGTTGATGTGGATTCTGCTTCGTCTGTGAAGGATGCCCCATCTATTTAGGGGTCCTTTTGATGTCTCTGAAATACTTCGTTGCTTTTCTGAACTTTCTTTCTTTTGACTAAAACAAAATGGGTTCGTACTTAACTTTGTTTAGGAGAAAAACTTGCGTTTGTCTTGTCTGTTTGAATAGTTAGCTTCTGATTCTTGGGGTAGTTTGATCTTGCCCTAAATGAAACTTTTGACCTTCCTTGGAACATTTCTTGTGTATGCCTTGGAAAGAAACTTGTCTTTGGATGTCCTGGCTTGTTGTGGCTTTTAATCTTGCCTTAGTTTTGCATAGACTTGTTCTGAATTTGCTTGAACTAGTAGTTTTGATTTTCATGACTATGATCTGCTGGATCTTTCTCTTCCTATTCTTTTTCTTAGTGTGTTTGGGCATGTTACCGGCATCCAAGTACATACATAAAGTACTGAGACGAACGTGCATTTTGAGTTGGCCCATTTCCCACTTGGATTTCCCACACGATTTCAAACTTTTCTATTCGGGACCGTTGGCCCCTTGAGTTTCTCACCCGATTTCGAACATTTCTTTACAGGTTTGTGGTCTCCTTGGCCATTGCTTTCTTACTTAAATTTCAAACTGGAACAATAACTTGCACATCTCTTGCATAACTGGAATACTGCCTTTATTACTGAAAAGTTTGTACAATAAATGTCTTTAAACTGGAACTTCATTACATCATCTTTATTGAAAAAACTTCCTAAGGTTAGAAACATTCCAAATGCGTGGGACGTTGATTCCATCCAAATCTGCAAGTCTGTAGGCACCTTGTCCTTTTTTCCCGATCACTTTGTATGGCCCTTCCCGGTTTGGATCAAGCTTCCCATCAGTTGGGTCCTTGGTGTTGCCAAAAACCTTTCCCTGGACTAAATTGTCAACTGCAAATTCCCTTGGATGAATCTTTTTGTTGTGGAATTTGGCAAGATGCTCTTAATAGGAGGCCAACTTGATGAGATCTCATTCTCTCTTCTCTTCGGCAAGGTCCAATTCCATGGCCAGAGCATTGTGTCACGGACTGCCAACTACGTGACACGAGAAGCTCTTGAAGTTTGATTTGGGAGGCTTGGTGATGGTTCTAGAATACCGTGGAAGGTTCCGGAAGGGTCTGGAGAGTCCTAGTCAAACCTGGAAGATTCCGGAAGGGTCCAGAATATTCAAGAAGCAGCTGGAAGCAGCTGGAGAATTCCGAAAAAGTCTGGAATATTAGGGAAGGAGCTGGATGAACCTGGAGAGTTCCGGAAGGGTCCGGAAGAATATGGATTATTCTAGAGTAGTATAGGACTTCTATCTTTGTACTAGAATTGTGAAGAATATTCTAGGACTTAATAAATGTGACAAAACTCTAGAATGTTCCTAGGACTTCCTTGGAGGCCTATAAATAGGTGGAGGAGCTCATTTGTGCATTCATCTTAGGAGAGCTCAAGTGGTAGTCAAATGAGAGATCTCGAGAGAGTCTTGTATAGCTTGTACATTATATTCATTGAGTAAAGAGCTTCCTTACCTATATTGTCTTGCCTAATTGTTAGTGTGTATGTGTCTCACGTGTATACTTGAGGTGAGTTAGCTTGGGGAGAAGGCTGACTTAGGAAATTGTGGGGATATTTGCCTAAGTGCCGCACGGAGCGCAAGCAAGAAGTCTTGGGTCGTGATAGTTGGTATCAGAGCGGGTTCGTGACAAAGCATACATGGCTACCTCTGGGGATGAGTTTGGAAAGAACGATGTTGTTGTCATCGGTAGGCCAATGAAGACGTCCAACAAATATGCAATGGCGGCAATAGAGGCCCGGTTCGATAGCATGGAGGGAGTCGTGGTGGAAAGGCTCGGCAGGCTGGAAGAGGCATTGGTTGGACCAAGCAAGCCTAGGAGTGGTGTGAGAGACTTCTACTCATACTCTGCTGATTTAGTCGTTCGGGTGGAGGAGCTCGAAGAGAAGGTGGGGACCTTCGAGGAGCGCTTGATAGCGGTGGAATGTTGCCATGTAAAGGCCCTAGAGAAATGACTAGCTAGCATGGACCTAGAGTTGCAACTATGCAACAAGGCCATTGTGGCATCGAAGGACGTCAGGGTGAGCATGCCCAAGAGGAGGGTTAGCACCAGAACCGAAGTGTTACGGTGGTGCAAGGGATGCCCGGGAGATATCTTCATTTGGAGCATGAAGAGGTATTTCGACAATGTCAACGTCGAAGATGAGGAGAAGGTGTAGACAACTACCATGTACCTTACGGGCACTGCGATATTGTTGTGGAGGAGACGGCATGCCGACGTGGAGAAGGGATTGTGCAAGATCGAGAGCTGTGCAGAGTTCAAGAGGGATCTGAAAAAGCACTTCTACCCCGGGAATGTGGAGTTCCTAGCATTTCGCAATTTCTGTAAGTTTAGACATGAAGGCTCATTGAGGGGCTACGCCAAGGAGTACTCGGCACTACTACTAGAGATCCCCGACATGTCTGAGAGAGAGAGAGACATTGTTTGGGTTCTTGGATGGCTTATAACCATGGGCAGCACAACAGTTGCAAAGCAATGGGGTCAAGGATATGGTCACGACTCTTGCGGAGGCGGAGAAGTTGGACTTCTTCCAGGCACCTGTCAAGCCCAAGGGAGAAAGGGATGGCCAAACTAAGTGTGGGGGAGTCCACCTTAAAGGGAAGAAGAGTAGTACTCACTCGACTCCAAGGGTGCCGGGTGATGAGAGATCCGGTAGAGAGTCCTGGTTGGACAAGAGCAGCCGCAACAAAGGGCGTCACAACCCAACAAAGCATGGCAATGGGCAAGGCATTAGGTGCTTCTTGTGCAACAGACTGCACTTGGCACGCAATTGCCCACGGAGGGGGAAGCTCAATGCCATGGAGAAGAAGAAGTTGCGGAAGGGGTCCGATAGTGAGAGTTCTTCAGAGGAAGAACGGCTTGGCAGTATTCAACTTCTTGGAGCAGTCACCAAGAAGAATGGGAAGAAGGATACAACAAGGAGCATCAAGAAGAAGGACGTGTTGTACGCAGAGGTGAAGGTGAATGGAAGGCCTTCCAAGACATGGATCGACGTGGGAGCCACGCATAATTTTGTTAGTGTAGAAGAAGCCAAGAGGTTGGGCTTGAAGGTAAAGCATGACAAAGGTTGGTCCAAGTCGGTGAATGCAGAGACCAACCAATCGAGGGAGTCGTCTGCAGTGCTGACATTACCATTAGGAGTTAGACAGGACAGGCGGAGTTCTCGGTGATCGAGATGGATGATCATCCGATGATGCTTGGGATAGACTTCTTGAGGAAGTCATGTGCAATACCTATCCCTCAGATAGCGGAGATGCTTTTGCTATCTGGGGAGAAGCCATGCACGGTCCCTTTGGTAGGGTGGAGTCAACTACAGAGGGAGGAGTCGCTTGCACTGGTGCAACATGTGGGGAAGCACGATAAGGGCAAGAACGTGATCGTGGACACTTCACCAAGTTCAAGTGGCTCGAAAGGGACAAGGTCTTACCTCGATGTGCTACGCGGGAGTAGCACAGCGTGACAAGGGCGTCACAAATCAGTTGGGGGAGTGTGTCACGGATTGCCAACTACGTGACACGAGAAGCTCTTGAAGTTGGATTTGGGAGGCTTGGAGATGGTTCTAGGATACCGTGGAAGGTTCTGAAAGGGTCTAGAGAGTCCTAGTCAAGCCTGGGAGATTCCGGAAGGGTCCAGAATATTCAAGAAGAAGCTGGAAGCAGCTGGAGAATTCCGAAAGAGTCCGGAATATTGGGGAAGGAACTGGATGAACCTGGAGAGCTCCGGAAGGGTCCGGAAGAATATGGATTATTCTAGAGTAGTATAGGACTTCTATCTTTGTACTAGAATTGTGTAGAATATTCTAAGACTTACTAGAATGTGGCAGAACTCTAGAATGTTCCTAGGAGTTCCTTGAAGGCTTATAAATAGATGGAGGAGCTCATTTGTGCATTCGTCTTGGAAGAGCTCAAGTGGTGGCCAAGTAAGAGATCTGAGAGATCTTGAGAGAGTCTTGTATAGCTTGTACATTGTATTCATTGAGTAAAGAGCTTCCTTACCCATATTGTCTTGCCTACTTCTGAGTGTCTATGTATGCCTCACTTGTGTACTTGGGGTGAGTTAGTTTAGGGAGAAGGCAGACTTGGGCAATTGTGGGGATATTCGCCTAAGTGCCGCATGGAGAGGAAGCAAGAAGTCTTGGGTCGTGACAATTGTCATTGCCCCTTTGTTCCACTAACTAAGTGCGGATAGTGGGGATGCCGACCTCCAAAGGAATAACAACTTTAGTTCCATATGCTAGGTAATATGGGATGTCGTCGGTATATCTCCTTAAGGTTGTGCGGTAAGCCCAGAGGACAATTGAAAGCTTATCCACCCATCTTCCCTTAGCTTTTTCCAACCTTTTCTTGATTCCTTCCAGAATGGTCTTGTATGATGCCTCTGCTTGGCGATTGCTTTACGGGTAACTGACGGATGCGTAGAAGTTTCTGATCTTATATGTTGGGCAGAATGGATTAAATTTATCTTGGAACTATGCACCATTGTCTGATACAATGACATATGTAATCCCAAATCTTGTCATAATATTCTTCCATGCATACTTCTACAAGTTGTGTTCGGTAATCTTGGCCAAAGGTTCTGCCTCAATCCACTTGGTGAAGTAATTTTCCCCCACCAGAAGATATTTCTTCTTTCCCTTTGCTTTCAACAATGGTCCAACTATGTTCAGCCCCCCCATTGGGCAAACGACCAGGGGTTGGTCAGAGGGGCCAAGTCGACAGAAGGGGTATAGATGATTTGTGAGAACTCCTGACACTTCTCACAGGCATTGGTGTAGACTTTAGCATCCACTTGCATGTATGGCCACAAGTATCCTTGAGAGGTTGCTCTGTGGGCTATGGACCTTCCTTTGACATGGTTGTCGCAAACCCATTCCTGAATCTCAGATAAAAAAATTGTTGTACGAGATCAGGGTGTACGCAACGCAAGTATGGACCTGTGAACGATTTCCTGTAAAGGACGCCTTCTGGGGATAGCCAAAATCTGGTGGACTTAACTCTGATATTGTGGCCTATATTGTTTGGAGTCTGTTTCTCGCCCATCTTTTCCACCTTTGTCTGTGGGTCATGCTCTTAAAGCAAATAAGAGCTCAGCTCCTCTTTGTTACATCAGTGGCAAAGACGTTTAAGCCATCCATCCTTTGGAATTTTGGAAAAACTTTTCCCTGATTTGATTAAACACTATCCTCGAAGTCTTTTTTTGTGAAGCATGTGAACTTGCAAAACATAAACGCTCTTTTATGCTCCTGTTAATCAAAGAAGTAAGGCTCCTTTTGTGGTTATCCACTCCGATGTTTGTGGACCTTCCCCATTACCTCTCTTTCTGGTTATCATTGGTTTGTCACATTTATTGACTATTACTCTCGCGTTACTTGGGTGTATTCACTTCGATCTAAAAATAAAGTCTTTTCATATTTTCAAACTTTTCACAAAATGATATGTACTCAATTTAACACTAACATTAAGATCTTCCGTAGTGACAATGGGATCGAGTAGATTGATGGGACTTTTCGGGCTTACCTTAGTGCTAATGGCATTCTTTTTCAGATGTCGTGTGTTGGCCCTCCGCAACAGAATGCCATTGCGGAACGTAAAAATAGGCATCTTGTTGAGGTAGCTCTCTCTTGTTTACCATGAATGTTCCCAAACACTTTTGGGGAGAAGCTATTCTTATTGCAGCTTATCTTATCAACTGCATGCCCTCCAGTGTTCTTCAGTTCCACACTCCACTTGACGTTCTCCCGAGTGGTTCTCGGGAATCTTCTATTCCACCGAAAAAATTTGGGTGTGTGTGTTTTGTCCATGCCCCTAAGTCTTTTGGTGGTAAGTTAGATCCCAAAGCTCGTAGATGTGTTTTCCTTGGCTATTCTGTTACGCAAAAAGGATATAAGCGCTATAACCAATATTCCCACAAAATGTTTCTCTATGGATGTCACCTTTTGGGAAACTCAACCTTTCTATCATCTCTCCCTTACATCTCTTCAGAGGGAGAATGATATCTGTTCAGGGGGAGAATGATAAGGAGGAAGAGATGTTGACACCTTATAATCAGGAGTCGTGGTCCTACCTTCTGATATCACCGTTACCTGGTCCTGGTGAGGGGATGCAGGGCAAACCCAACAAGAAGATTGATATCTTGTCGAGTAAGTACGATGTCGGTGTTTCGCTCTGAGTTCGACAAAAGTTCATTCTTTATGATACCCTCTCCCTCTCTCTGTCTCTTCATCTATGGGAGAAGAAATCAGACATTCCAGTGTCCTTGCTTGGAAAGAAAATGGATACATTGCTTAACTGGCGTGACTTGGGGTCTTTTATGAGTATTTTCATCTCACAGTATGTAAAAAACTGTAGAGATCATAATTTACCAGTATTCAGATTAACCAGTTTATTAATCTTCCATCTAGATCTCTGGATTTCCGGTTACCCTTGGGTAGTGATAGCAACGAGCTGGCTATGCACAATTTGGACGGCCAGAGATGATGGGTTTAGAATCACTCTTTCAACCTAAGGCATAGAAAATTTCTCACAGCATTGATAAATGACTTTTTCAAGACAGTTGCACCTTGAAAAACTTTGTGGTTCAATAATTTGAACGACCTGCTTTCTAATCATCATCTTAGTAAAGACGTTGGGGATCCTACAGATATAATATAAGAGACTTGTGGGACAACTGATATACTTATCTCACACTCGATCAGATATTTCATATGCCGTGGGAGTTGTTAGCCAGTTTATGCATGAGCCATGTGCTGTACATTTGGATGCAGTTTATCATATTTTGAGATATCTCAAGTCATCTCCAGGTAAAAGGGTTTTGTTCTCCAATCATGGTCACTTGAGATTGGAAGCTTTTAGTGATGCAGACTAGGCTGATTCTGTAGATGACAGGCGCTCTACCGCCGCCTAATATACTCTCTTTGGAGGAAATCTAGTCATTTGGCAGAGTAAGAAGCAATTCATATTAGCTAGATCCAGTGCAAAAGCAAAATATAGAGCAATGGCTCACGGTGTTTGTCAGTTATTATGGCTCCAAACCTTATTAAGTTATTTCAGAATTCATGATGGAGGCCCTATGAAGCTTTATGACAACAAATGTAACACTCATGCTCATTTTAAATTAATAAAATAAAGTTAGTTCAAAAATAATAATAATAATAATAATTTGAAATTAAAATAAAAGTCAAGTAAAAATAAGTCGAGGATAAACTATAAAAGCTTATTAGAGAAAGGTCTAAATTGAAAGAATTACATGTTGAGGATTTTATTTTAAGAGTTTGAAATCAAAGGAATAAAATGCAATTTCTTAAAATTCTATCTAGATAACGTGGGTGAGAGTTAGAATTATTAGGTGATAAATGGGTGTGTTGTCATGAGTTTTTGTAGGTGTCAAACAAACATAAAAGATGATTCATTTCTGCAGTAAAACGTGGAGAGTAAGAAAGAGAGTCAATAGGAAGTGTAATGTGTGTGCTGTGTATACAAACTAAGTGTTAAAAATAAAAGGAATATCAATGCATGCATGTGTGAGTCATTGTACAGGTGTGGTGGTAATCTTTTACAGCAATCACCCATTGAAATTCAATTGTTCCTATAAGAGTAATGGAGAAGAATTCACTTCGTGAATATATAAGAAATCAGATTCGAGAAGAAGAATATAGGAGAAATCAACAAAACATTGAGTTACTGAGATTTAAACGTGAATTGTGAGAGAGAGTTGTATGAACATTGAACTCCTGTTCACCATAGAATCAATTGGAAGAAGATCAAACAGTAGAAAACCCAGAAGCCATTTACCAGCAGGGGCGGCCCCAGGGTAAGCCCCACAAGCCCTTGGGCTGGGGCAACCCCCCGGGCAAGGGCAACCACGAGGCAAAAAATTTAAATTTACAGTAAAAAAAA
>NMUG010004378.1:0-13915 GCA_002855965.1 Monotropa hypopitys | reverse complement strand
CCCATATAATATGTTTAATAAATTTTAAATATCTCTCAATTAATATTTCCCGTCAATTGGATTCAATTCCGCAAAAATTTAAATTTTCTAAATACAAATTAAAATATTTAATAATTCTTCGTCTCTTTAAAATTTCTAATTTAGACTGCATTTAATTTATTTTAAATTCTCGCAACTATAACAATTCTCTTAACAATTTTACTAAATCTCAAATTTTAAAATTTACTCCTCTAATCTCACTTTATTATTTAAATTAACTCTTAAAAATTATTATTTTGAGATACGGGTCTCACGCAACATATGGCTAACTTGAAATCAAAACTTGAAAATCTATATTTTGATTCTGATCAAAATAACGTCTGAAAGCTCGGTAGCCTAGCCAGTCGGCTGTGTCTCAGCTCGGCAGAGCAGTAATTGGTAGACTTGAGTTTCCCAACAGCTCGTATATGAGCAAAACATTAAATTATGTTCGGTTAAGTCTTCAGCTAGACCAATGACTTTCGGTCAGGTTTAGTTTAGTCTTTGCCAAATTTGGCAGCTCGACACGAGTTATCCGGTGAGACTGAGCTCCAGACATAAGTCTCTGGCAGACTTGCTTTGGCCAGCTCATCTCAGCAGTCCACTTGGGCAGTAGTCTTTATGAAATTTTAATGTATGATTTATTATCTAGTTTTGGACTAGCTTTCATTGAGAAGAAGGAAATCTAGAAGTCTAAGGAAATTCCTATTCAGGTGAATCTCTATATACTGCTCTACTCGTATATTTTCAAGTGCATTTTTTTTAAAAAATATGCTTATGATTACTAATCAAAATGATATGTTATTTCCAAGAGAATTTTGAAATATGAATTATGCATAAACTCTTATTTGTACATGGATGAACAAATTGGGATAATGATTGATGTATTGTTTTACGATGATCCGTACGATAAGGATTTATAATAAAATAAAGAGAGATATAAATTGAAATGGAGATAAAACGGAAATGAGGTGCTCATACGACAAAAGCACAAGATATGAGCCTTTTATTGAAATGCTTATACAACAGAAGCATAAGGCCTAGAAAATTACTTATACGACACAAGCATAATGGCATGAGTAACTACGCTTATACGACACAAGTGATAGTATGAACGATGTATGATGAATGCTCACACGACAAGGGAAAGATGATAAAATGTTTCTACTATTGAGCCTATACGACAAAGGCCAATTCGATCCAATTTATGATGAAGCATGTTTGGAAAGAAATATACAGGTTGGCATATGATTTCAACAAAAGAGAAATTATGATAAGCATTATTATTGCTATTGAGCCTTTGAGCCATATTTTATCTGTGAAACTAATCTTGCAGGAAAGATATTGTTAATCCATGAAACTTGTACTGCAGTATGTAGCGATTCACTCTAGCTTTTAGCTTATGTGTTTTCTAAAACCATTTTCAGGTCAAGAAGAGGAATGAGCTGACAGTCCTATGTTTAACAATATTTTGGAGATCTTGTTGTACTTTTGATGTATTAGCTGTGTTTAAGCCTGAAGTTGTAATCCCGAATAATTAATGAGCTCTGGTTTATGATTCACGCTTCAGCATAATTAAATTGTTTAGAAATTCCTCGACTCTTTATCTCAGGCCTTTAGCGAGCTTGCTCGTTGGTTGGTCATGGACTCATTCCAAGATCGAGATGGGTCATGACAGAAGTGGTATCAGAGCTTGAGTTGATGAATTTCTGAACAGACCAGAGTCAGGAAGCAAGGCACTCACTTAGAAGCACAAATATGACATTTGGAGATGAATTATATTGAGGATGCATGCTTATACTACGAGTTTCGTAGCTATGTCTAGTAGTGACTCTGATCACGATGGCTATTCTAGTGACGATTCTGACAGTCATCAAGAGGGTGGACTAGCGGAAATATTTCCTTTGGAAGGAGATCAATGGAGGCAAGGCTCATTGAGGATGCTACACACATGGCATGTGGCATTGCAGTGTAGGTTGCTTATGCAAATATGCATCGTACTGAGGCACATATTCGAGCTATGATTGATTATCGTCTTAGGCTCAAGGAGTAGGCTTGCTTTGTGGCTAGTGAGTGGATGCCACAATGGAGTCTCGACGAAATATTTATGATAGCCTTGCATTATCTTGATGGAGATATTGAAGTGGACGAGGAGTCAGATCCAGAGGAAAATCTTCCTGAAGAAGAAGTGATAATGGAAGAAGAAGATCTCGATGCAGATGTACCAGTAGTAGATGGCCTAGTTGACATACCACTCGTCCAAAATGGAAACCTTGATTTTGAGGATAACCTATAAATAGCTTATAAGGAATGGATCTACCCTCCTTATGAATGGTCTAGTGACTCAGATAATGAGTGATGTATCATTAGTTGCTATATCCGGAGTATTTTTGTTGTGTACCGGACACAATTATGCATCTACGATTTCCTAATATTATGTCAGAAGTATTCCTGCCTTTTGATTAAAGTATTTCTTATTCAGAATGGTTATACTCGAGCAACGGGTCAAGAGCGATACGAGATTGCTGAACTACGCAACATGGTACGGACGTTGGCAGGAACTGTCCAAGCTCAACAGGCTACGATCGAGCAAATGCGACGACAATCAGAACCTGTGGTCGAACCACCAATGATTCCTGAAGATGAAGGAGTTAACCCAGCACAACAAGTTCACAATGTAGCATCTATAAAGAAGTTTCTTAAGCTCAAACCTCCGACTTTCCTTGGAGGGATGGACCCGATTAAAGCAAACGAATAGGTTACGGAGCTAGAGATGAATTTCCATCTTCTTCGATGCATGGACCTGCACAAAGTCAAGATTGCATCATATTTATTGGTGGGCGAAGCTAATAGATGGTGGAATTTGAAGAGCGTTGTTGAACCCAATATATTTTGGGAGAGATTTCTAGAGAACTTTTGTGAGAAGTTTATGCCTAAAGCTATGCAAAATACAAAGAGGATGGAAACTTGAAACAAAGAGGAGCAATAACAGTGGATGATTACGAAGTTGACTTTACTAATCTTGTTGTTTACGCACTGTACCTGGTTGCTAACGATGAAATGGAGGCTCGAAAGTTTGAAGAAGGACTCAAGCATGAAATAAAGAAGATTATTCATCCTTTTTAGCTACCTTCGTATGCTGAGGTTCTGGACAGAGCTATCTTAGTGGAGCAAGATATTGATGAAGCTAAAAGGTTTAACGAAAGAAATAGGAACCAGAGTCAAGGAGGATCGGGGTCTTCAAAGAAAGCAAACTATGGAAGAAATCAACAAAGGAACTAGAGGGAAAGGAACAACAATCAACCAAGACAAAAGCCAAACTGTTCCAAGTGTGGGAAGAATCATGAAGGAGAATGCTGGGCGAGAGGGCCTACGGTGTGTTTTGGCTGTGGCCAAGTGGGGCATTACAAAAATACTTGTCCTAATGTACTCACGAGAGCAAATACGGTACCTGTCGGGAACCAGAGAAATGATGTGAATCAAGGCAATAGGAATCAAAGGCAAGGAAGGGCGTTCGCTATTATTCCAGGAGATCCCAGAAATGATGAAGGGGTCATAGCAGGTAGAATTTCTATCTATAAAACTCCGACGTATGCGCTATTTGATTCTAGATCTACGCATTCTTTTATTTCTTCGATACATGCCGGAGAGATTGCTAGAATTCCTGAACCATTAGATTTTGACCTTTTAGTATCTCAACCTGCGAGTAAGAATGTTGTGTGCTTAATAATTTTGAGGAACAGTGAAGCTATTATCGGGGGAGTGTCGATGCTTATAAATTTAATTCCTTTGACCATGACGCATTTTGATGTGATGAATTGGTTATCCAGGTATAAGGCGAAAATAGATTGTACTTCAAGGTTGATTACCTTTGAAGAGTTTAAAGGTGGGGAGACAAAGCTAAAAGGAGAAAAGGTTGTTACACCACCCTATTTTGTTTTGGTAGCAAAAGCTCATCGACTTTTGCAGAAAGGTTGCTTGGGTTATCTTTGTAGTATTTCTACTACTTTGCCAAGAGATTCTGTCATATCCGATATTTCGATAGTTCGGGATTTTTCTAATGTATTCCCTGATGAGTTACCAGGCATACCGATCGATCGAGAAATAGATTTCTCTATTGATGTCGTATCTGATTCACAACCGATATCAAAAACACCTTATCATATGGCGACGACTGAACTCAAAGAATTGAAGAAACAACTGCAAGATTTGGTAGACAAAGATTTCATAAGACCAAGCTCATCACCATGGGGAGCACCAATGTTATTTGTCAAGAAGAAGGATGGAACCATGCGATTATGCATTGACTATAGAGAGTTGAATAAGATTACGATTAAAAACAAATATCCGTTACCACATATCGACGACTTATTCGATCAACTGCAAGGAGCACAAGTGTTTTTGAAGATCGACTTACGCTTAGGATATCATCAACTGAAGGTCAGAGTAGAAGAGAAGACCGCGTTTTGTACCAGATATGGTCACTACAAATTTTTAGTTATGCCATTTGAAATAACTAACGCACCGACAGCTTTCATGGACATCAAGAATCGAATTTTCACCAATTATCTCAACGAATTCATGATCGTGTTTATCGACAACATTTTGATCTACTCAAAGAACGAGGAGCATCATGCAATTCACCTGGCAACGGTTTTATGAATCCTACGAAAGAAGAAGCTTTATGCAAAATTCAGTAAGTGCGAGTTTTGACTCGAGAGTGTTCATTTCCTTGGGCATATCATCAACAAAGAAGGCGTTTCAGTGGATCCTCAGAAGATTGAAGTAGTAATCATTTGGTCGGCACCGACTTCAGTATCCGAAGATTGTAGTTTTCTTGGAGTCGCTAGATATTATCGACGTTTCATCAAAGACTTTTCAAATATTGCAGTGCCAATGATGGAGATTACGCGTAAAAGGAATCTTTTATTTGGACTCAAAAGCATGAGAAATGTTTTCAAGAATTAAAGAAAAGGCTTACAATGGCACCGATCTTAGCTCTACCCAATGGAGAAGAGAAGTTTGTAGTCTACAGTGATGCTTCACACGGAGGACTAGGATGCATTCTGATGCAAGGTGGGAAGGTTATTGCTTATGCTTCACGGCAATTGAAGACTCACGAAAAGAATTATCCTACCCATGACTTGGAGCTCACATCGGTTATCTTCGTGCTCAAGATTTGGCATCACTATTTGTACGAAGTTACTTGCGATGTCTTCACCGATCATAAGAGTTTGAAGTACGTTTTTATTCAGAAGGAGCAAAACCTCAGGCAATGCAGATGACTGGAGCTTATGAAGGACTACGACCTCAACATTCAGTATCATCTCAAGAAGGATAACGTAGTAGCGGACGCGCTCAGCAGGAAGCCGGAAATTCGTATCTAGCACACCTTGCAACAATTATTGTAGAACCATCGATTCTTGAAGAAATCAAGTAGCTACAAATGGGGGATCCCAAGCTAAAGAAGATTCAAGAGAGCACCAACGGTCAAGGAGAGTTTACTTTTCAAGACGACATTCTCAAATTCAGAAGACGATTATGCATACCAGACAAGGAAGAAATCAAACGAAAAATTATGGATCAAGGCCACAAAACAAAGTTTGCAATTCATCCAGGGTAGACAAGGATGTATCAAGATTTGAAGCGATTATACTAGTGGATGGGAATGAAGAAGGACATAGCAGAGTACGTCACCAGATGTCTAGAGTGCCAACAAGTGAAGGCAATATGACAGAAACCAGCTGGATTACTTCAACCCTTGCCTATTTCAAAATGGAAGTGGAAAGATATCACGATGGATTATGTTATTAGATTTCCGTGATCGATCAAAGGCAACAACGCAATATGGGTAATAGTTGATTGATTGACTAAGTTAGCACACTTTATTCCAATCAAGAATACGTATTCAATGGACCAGATGGCGTATACTTATCTGCGAGAGATTATTTAACTTCACAGAACGCCAATATCTATTACGTCAGATAGAGAGCCACGTTTTGTGTCTAGATTCTGGAAAGCACTTCAGAAGGCTATGGGGACAGTGCTCAATTTCAGCATAGCTTTTCATCCACAGACGGACAGGCATTCAGAAAGAATGATTTAGGCGCTGGAAGATCTCCTACGATCGTGTACTTTAGAATTTCAAGGAAGCTGGGAGGAGCACTTTCCATTGACAGAATTTACTTACAACAACAGTTATCAAGCAATCATTGGGATGACACCTTTCGAAGCTATATATGGAAGGAAGTGTAGATCTCCATCATACTGGATGGAAGTTGGAGAAGAAGAACTCACAGGACCAGAAATAGTATGAGAAACGACGGAAAAGACCAAGTTGATTCGAGATCAATTGAAGATAGCTCAAGATCGCCAAAATAGTTATGCAGATTTACGATGAAGAGAAATTGAATTCCGAGAAGGAGAGAAGGTATTCTTGAAAGTGTCACCTATGAAAGGCGTTATTAGATTTGGGAAGAGAGGAAAGCTTAATCCTCGTTATATCGGGCCTTTCGAAATCCTTGAGAGAATTGTGCCAATTGCTTATCGATTAGTATTAACATCGGAATTAGCAAATGTTCACGATGTATTCCATGTATCGATGCTTCAGCAATATATTTTAGATCCATCGCATATTCTGATCCAACCATCGATCGAGATCGAGAAGAATCTATCTTATAAAGAGAGACCAGTCAAGATCTTGGATTGTCAGGAGAAGCAATTGAGGAATAAAGTAATTATGTTAGTCAAAGTTTGGTGGGAGAACCAATCTGGCAATGAAGCTACTTGGAAAAAGGAAAGCGATATGCGTTAGAAATATCCACAGTTGTTCATCTGAGGTATACTGTCTTGCTTATAAATGCATTCGTCTCTTATTTTAACGTTTGAGGGCAAACTTCTTTAAAGTTGGGGAGGATGTGAGACACCGGTCCTAGAAAATATTAAGTAAAAATATTTATTTATGCAAATATAATTTTTGGGAATTTTTGGAAATTTTTTGATAACTATTTGAGACTTGAAATCATAAAATATAAAGAAGAAATTAAAACCATGGGCTTTTGTGAAAGAAAAGAAAGTTGAGAGTCGAATTGAAGTCTGTCGAACAGTAGGAGTCCGACTGAGTAGTTGTCGAGCTCAGTAGGGATCTGACCTAGAGGTCCAGTCACATAGAGATCCGGCACCTCAGCTGGTTACTTGGCAGTCTGGCCAGGTCAGCTCGGACGTGGCAGTGCGGCCATGTGGGCAGTCCATCTAGACAGCCACTCTGTCATATGAGACAAGAGTTTGGAGTGGGCTGACGTCACTTTTCACTTCGGAAGAAGAGGACAAGGATGTGTGGCTGGTGGGCTGAGGTCAGCTGGCTAGAAGCCAAGGCTGGGCGGCCGGTGGGGTCCATTATTGGAGAGTGGCGCCGATTGATGTTCTGCCACCATCTGGATCAATATTCTCTTCTCAATCCTATAAATACTGAGCCATTCACTTCGTTTTTGGTACAACTCCAACTTGAGAACACCCAGACTCTCTGTTTCTCTCTCTAGAAAGTTGTCCGATGCATTCAGTTCGGCAGAGCTCTGGACTCTTATTCCAGGAGCTCAGCAGCACAGTTTTTCATACTCAAAGTGCTCGACAAATCATCTGCCGTGCAACCACACCTCAAATTATTATTCGGCAAGTCTTGGTCGTACAACCAATCCCTTCATAAATATTATTTGAGCTCTATTTAGATTTTATTCAGCTCGACAAATCATATTCAGAGTTCCAGACGACCAGTTTCACTTCGGCAAAGATTCTTTTTAGCTCAGCAAGACCTTGTTTGTGTCAGAACCTGTTTGGCAATACACCTTAATCTTTGATCATCTAATCTTCGGCAAATTAAGCTTCGGTCAAGGTATAACTGTTGCTTTGATTCATTTTATGTTCGGCAAAAGCCCTAGGATACTATGTTATTGCTCGACAGACTTAAATTCGAGTCTTGCCTTAGTTATTCTAGTTCGGCAGATTCATTTGGAGTCCATCGCACACTATTGTTGTCACTCGCAACCACAGTTGTTCAGCTCGGCGAAGTTGTGCTTGGGTAAACCACTAAACTATTTATTTCTGCTCGACAAAGCTAGCATTCAGCTAAGCTTATACTCTGATCATTATTTTAGCTCGGCCAAGTTGTTTATTTGTCTGGCCGTACTTCCATGTATACATGATAAGTTATTGAACATCACTCTGTCCGAAGCAAGTTATCCTCGGTAGAAGTCAGTCGTTCTTTAACTTCAGTAGCTCGGCAACAACTCTAGTTGTTCGGGTAATTGGCCCAAGATCTTTAGAATAATCCTTCGGTTATTTGCAACCTATGGCTAACTTGAAATCAAAACTTGAAAATCTATATTTTTGATTCTGATCAAAATAACGTCCGGTAGCTCGGCAGCCTAGCTAGTCGGTTATGTCTCAGCTCGACAGAGCAGTATTCGGTAGACTTGAGTTTCCCAGCAGCTCGTATATGAGCAAAACATTAAATTATGTTCGGTTAAGTCTTCGGCTAGACCAAAGACCTTCGGTCAGGTTTAGTTTAGTCGTTGCCAAATTTGGCAGCTCGACAGGAGTTATCCAGTCAGACTGAGCTCCGAACATAAGTCTCCGGCAGACTTGCTTCGGCCAGCTCAACTCAGCAGTTCACTTGGGCAGTAGTCTTTATGAAATTTTAATGTATGATTTGTTATCCAGTTTTGGACTAGTTTTCATTAAGAAGAAGGAAATCTAGAAGTCTAAGGAAATTCCTATTCAGGTGAATCTCTATATAATGCTCTACTCATACATTTTCAAGTGCATTTTCTTTAAAAAATATACTTATGATTACTAACCAAAATGATATGTTATTTCCAAGAGAATTTTAAATTATGGATTATGCACAAACTCTTATTTGTACATAGATGAACAAATTGGGATAATGATTGATGTATTATTTTACGACGATCCGTACGACAAGGATTTATAATAAAATAAAGAGAGATAGAAATTGAAATGGAGATGAAACGAAAATGAGGTGCTCATACGACAAAAGCACAAGATATGAGCCTTTTATTGAAATGCTTATACGACAGAAGCATAAGGCCTAGAAAATTGTTTATACGATACAAGCATAATGGTATGAGTGACTACGCTTATACGACACAAGCAATAGTATGAACGATGTATGATGAATGCTCACACGACAAGGGCAAGATGATGAAATGTTTCTACTATTGAGCCTATACGATAAAGGCCAATTCGATCCAATTTATGATGAAGCATGTTTGGAAAGAAATATACAAGTTGGCATATGATTTCAGCAAAAGAGAAATTATGATAAGCATTAATATTGCTATTGAGCCTTTGAGACATATTTTATCTGTGAAACAAATATTGCAGGAAAGATATTGTTAATCTATAAAACTTGTACTGCAGTATGTAGCGATTCACTCTAGCTTTTAGCTTATGTGTTTTCTAAAACCATTTTCAAGTCAAGAAGAGGAATGAGCTGGTAGTCCTATGTTTAATAATATTCTGGAGATCTTGTTGTACTTTTGATGTATTGGCTGTGTTTAAGCCTGAAGTTGTAATCCCGAATAATTAATGAGAACAACTATGCTTTGCTTTGGTTTATGATTCATGCTTCATCATAATTAAATTGTTTAGAAATTCCTCGACTCTTTATCTTAGGCCTTTAGCGAGCTTGCTCGTTGGCCGGTCATGGACTCATTCCGAGATCGGGATGGGTCGTGACACATTTTCTAGTACTATTATTTTAGTTGTAGTTAGTCATTGTATTTAGTTCATTTCTACACTTCCTTCATTTCTGTGCTTACTGTTTCTCTCTTTCTTGTATCTTGTTGTCATGTATTGGTTATCTCAACTGATATGTATCTGAATAATAACTAGTTTATCCCATATTTACTATTTTATAATTATTTAAAAAAATGGTTTGAAAACCCGGGGCATGACAACTTGGTATCAGAGCTTTCAGTTAGATTACCTTCGAACCATGGAGAGACATGTGTTCTCTATGGGTTTCTATCGGTTATCACATTAGTTTGTGGTCATGGTGTGTGTATTGGGTACCATTGCACTATGGCATTGTGTCTTAGAAGTACCCTGCATGTTTTGGCTCCTCCATTAGGTGTTGAGTTTCTCCAGTCCATTGGAAGTTGAGTATCTTTCTTTGTGGCAATTGGGTTGCCTTGCAGTGGTTGTATATCCTTATGTCTTCGTTCCTAGTATTCATGAGGCATACTCTGTTGTTCTTGTCTAGCATTAGGCTCCTCTGTGTCGATAGAGCTGTGTTGTGGCTAGTAGTGTGGTAACAATCCCTAGTGGTATTTGGGATTCTTGTTGTGTTTGTTCCTTGCCCCACCCCACTATTTGGGAGGTGGAACCGTGTCTTGGTGGCATATTGTGTTAGGCCTCTTGTAACTTGGGTCATAGCTTGGTGTTGGATATGCCCTTTAGAACCCTTCTAGTCTAGGAAGATTGGATGTTTTATCCATCCTTGGGTATGAATTTGATATAGTTGTTGGAATTTAGGCATATTGGCCATTCGAGTTGAGTTTTTCTTTAACCTTAGGAAAATCTTGAAGTGTTGCCTAGATTTTATGATCCTTTCTTTAAGGGGTATGACCTATTGGTAGACTTTCTTATATAAATTCACGTGGCATGTGTTATTGCTGGGTTCATATTGCTTTGTACTTTGTTTTTGCAAGAGAATCAAGATGTGATCTTTCTCTGTCAATTCACAAGATAATCGAGCACATTTTTCCTCAAGAATCTCATTGGAAGTCTTCATCTTATCAATATGACTTTGGAGACCAAGAATTGATTCCAATACTTTAGTTTGCTTGATTTCGAACATGATCGCAGCATCATCCATTATTGTCAATTGTTTCTCATGTGCAACTACAATATCCTCTTTTTCCTTTTTCAAATCATCAATCATTCTCGTTGCTGCTTCATTAAGTTTCTTTAACTCCTCAATTTCCTTCTGCAGAATCATATTTTTTTGCACAAGTTGGGAATCTATGCCAAGGCTCTCTGATTCAATAATAACATCCTTCAATGTATCTCCTGTAATTGTTGTTCCATCCGATGAAACAGGTATCTCAACGAATTGATGTGGTATTGATGCTTGAACTTCCATATCAAGTGTTAATGATTCAAGCCCAACAAATTATTCAACAGGATTATCAACACTTAAATCTTGAATAGAACACGCAGGTTCTTCAGCTGCTTTACCAGTGTGCCGATGTTCTATTCAATTCCACATCACATACCTATTACAAAACAAAATAAAAAATAGAGATAAAATCAGATCAAAAAATTTTAGAAACAACTTACAAGTGCCAATTGAGAAAGGTACATTGTCAATTGACCATTAAGTAACAGGTTACATGGGCAACTGAAAAAGTTACAGGTCTTAATCAAACAAGCTACAGTACATAATTGACCATGTAACTTGTTGCAAAAGTTAGAATTGAGTGCAACATGATATGAGAAAATGTCTTCCGTTATCAACTGAGTATGACATAAAGTTACAGGTCTTAACCTTGACTAGATTCATTGAGTATGACAGGTTACATGAACTGTATCCTATTGAATTGTCATGTAACTTGTCCAATTGAACGAATTACAGTTCAATTATGTACTGTAACCTACTCAATTAGAGAAGTTACAGTCCAAATTGGACATGTTACAGTCAATTTTAGAATGTTACAGCACAATTGGACATGTTGCAATAGAAATTGGACAGGTTACAGCACAATTGGACAGGTTACAGTCCAAATTGGACAGGTTACAGTTGAATTTTGCACTGTAACCTACTCAATTGGACAGCCTACAGTCGAAATTGGACAGCTTACAGTCAATTTTGAAATGTAAATTGTGCAATGGATAAGTTACAGCACAATTGAAAAGGTTACAGTCCAAATTGGTTAGGTTACAGCACAATTTGACAAGTTACAGCACAAACTGGACAGATTACATGCACTGTAGCATATTCAATTGTGATGTAACATGTGCAATTGAACAAATTACAGTTCAATTGTGTACTGTAACCTACTCAATTGGAGAAGTTAGTCCAAATTGGACAGGTTACATGCACTGTATCATATTCAATTGTGATGTAACTTGTGCAATTGAACAAGTTACAGTTCAATTTTGTAATGTAATCTACTCAATTAGACTAGTTACAACCCAAATTTGATAGGTTACAGTCAATTTTGGAATGTTACAGCACAATTGGACACGTTGCAATGGAAATTGGACAAGTTACAACACAATTGGACAGGTTATAGTTCAATTTTGCACTGTAACCTACTCAATTGGACATCTTACAGTCGAAAATGGACAGGTTACAGTCAATTTTGAAATGTAAACTGTCCAATTGGATAGGTTACATCACAATTGAAAAGGTTACAATCCAAATTGGTCAGGTTACAGCACAATAAGACAAGTTACAACACAAATTGGACAGATTACATTCACTGTATCCTATTCAATTGTGATGTAACTTGTCCAATTGAATAAATTACAGTTCAATTGTGTACTGTAACCTACTCAATTTGAGAAGTTACAGTTCAAATTGGACAGGTTACATGCACTGTATCCTATTCAATTGTGATGTAACTTGTGTTATTGAACAAATTACACTTTAATTTTGTAATGTAACCTACTCAATTGGACAGGTTACAGTCCAAATTGAGAACAGGTTACAGTCAAGTTTGGAATGTTACAGCACAATTGGACACGTTACAATAAAAATTGGTCAGGTTACAGCATAAATGGACAGGTTACAGTCCAAATTGGACACGTTACAGTTCAACTTTGCACTGTAACCTACTCAATTGGACAGCTTACAGTCGAAATTGGACATGTTACAGTCAATTTTGAAATGTAAACTGTCCAATTGGATAGGTTACATCACAATTGAAAAGGTTACAGTCCAAATTGGTCAGGCTATAGCATAATTTGACAAGTTACAGCACAAACTAGATAGATTACATGCACTGTATCATATTCAATTGTGATGTAACATGTGCAATTGAACAAATTACAATTCAATTGTGTACTGTAACCTACTCAATTGGAGAAGTTACAGTCCAAATTGGACAGGTTACATGCACTGTATCCTATTCAATTGTGATGTAACTTGTGCAATTGAATAAGTTACAGTTCAATTTTGTACTGTAACCTACACAATTGGACAGGTTACAGTCCAAATTGGACAGGTTACAGTCAATTTTGAAATGTAACCTGTCCCAATTGGACTGTAACTTGTTAAATTGTAATGTAACTACATCAATTGAACAAGTTACAGTGCTCAAAATTAACAAGTAACTTTGTTGAGACAATATTCAATTGATGTAGTTAAAGCGCAACAAGCTATACCGTGAATTGAACAAGTTACAGTGATTAATTGAACAAGTTATAGTGGTCAACTCAACAAGTTACACTGATCAATTGAGCAAGTTACAGCGATTAATTGAACAAATTACAGTGCACATTGACAAGTTACAATGATCAATCAAAATTACCACTACCAGAAATACGAGGGACCAGTGGTAAGAAATACTATAAAACAACTAATATAATGCATTTGTCATAGTATGATTGCACTGCAACTGAAAGTGTTGAAATACTCACCCTCAAAGAAGTCAGTTCTGCAACACTCTGAACATGACTGAGATGTGTTATCAAAGCTGTAACATTCCATTTCAACAATCTTGGAATCTCGGATTGTTGAATTGGCCTAATAATATTGGTGTGCTCACAAAACCAATACTGCAAAGACAAACATATGAATTCAATGAAATATGTTATAAGTAATCTGTATTATATTGTCAAAATACTGAATTACACATACCAGCAATACAAGTAT
>NMUG010004377.1:7500-13913 GCA_002855965.1 Monotropa hypopitys | reverse complement strand
TATCAATAATACGACTTTACAGATGTTTATATAGAGTACTTAGATGATAACAGAATACGCTCCTCTACGCTCCTCCTAACCGACTTATAACAACCTCTCCAGCTCACTCCAGCTCACACACTTTATAACAGACTAACTGCAGTAACAGAGTTTACAACAGCTCTACCTATCATTACAATTAGGTACGTTATTAGTTAGATTAAAATTCTAGCCTCCTTTATCAAGGTTGAGTTGATGTGGTGGTCCACCGCGGATTCTCCTGAAATAAGGTTAACAGCCTGAGCAGAGTCAGACTCCACCGAAACATTCCGGAGACCCTTCTCATATATAATGGTTAGACCTCTATAAACTCCCCAAAGTTCAACTTCTAGGGCATTAGTGCACTCCACGCGGCTGTAGAAGCCTTGTATCCACTTGCCCTTGTCATCCCTAAGGACTCCGCCACAACTTGCCCTTGTCATCCCTAAGGACTCCGCCACAACCTGCTAGACCGCGACTGATGATCCAACATCCATCCGTGTTGAGTTCCAAGTTACCTGCGGGTGGGGTTAGCCAAGAAGACAATAAACTCCTATCGATTTTATCAAAAAGCGGGGATGAGTAGGCTATCGAAATCTCATTGTAGTAATTAAGGATAGTTCTCAAACTTTGAGATGTGGTAGATTGCACATCCTGGAATATTTTTTTATTTCTATCCTTCCATATTTGCCATAGGAAAATGGCAAAGAGTCAGGATTGGGAAACGTTAGTGCCATGTAACATACGCTTATTTCTCAAATTGGAATTAAGCCAGTCCTTTATATGCCAAACATCACTCTTAAGTTTCCAACGCTTAAAGGGTGACTGGAGCCAAAGGCCTTTGACTTTGTCACAATCCCTCAAGAGATGTGACATGTCCTCATTAGGGCCGCTACATCTAGGACAACTATTATCGGAAGACAAACCCCAATGGGTTCTCAATCTGTTCGTGGGAAGTCTATCATGGAGGATGAGCCATATGAAACCCTTGATTTTTTGGGGCATTTTTAGTTTCCAAATCCACCCCAATCCGCTGCATCACCCTCCTCTTTATTAAGGAAATCATAGATCAGAGTCACGAAAAATGTACCATTGGAAGCATGTCCCCACTAGGGACAGTCCTTCATGGAACTGAATCTGGGGAGGGGGACATTCAGGATTGATTGCAACATTTGATAGGTAAGTAAGGAGGAGATGCTGCTAACATCCCATTCCCCATTAGCATTAATAATGCTGTCCACTCTAATATTACTCTCCGCATGGGTTCTGGGAAGAAAACTGGCCAGAGGCCTTGGACTGCACCACCAGTCCTTCCATAATCTAGCGTACTCCCGTCACCTATGGTCCATTTAATACCATCGGACAAAGTAGATATGGTGTGAATAATTCCTTTCTAGATAGGAGAAGACGGTTTCCCAGTCGGCCAAACCAAGGGAGAATTACACTTAAGATACTTCGATTTAAGGATAGAAATCCACATGGCATTGTTCCGATTAGTTAAAAGATGCCAACCAAGCTTGGATAGGAGGGCTATAGTTTGGGTTTTGGCGCTCCTAATATCCAAACCCCCTCTCTCTTTACTTTTACAAATGCTAGTCCAATTTAGAAGATGGATCTTTCTCCTCTCCTCGCTAGAGCCCCATAGGAAGGATCTATTCAATTTGTCAAGTTTGCCACTAACACCAGCTGGTAATTTCACCAATTGCATAACATGATTAGGAGCTGCAGAGGTGACTATTTTAATGAGCGTGGCTCTCCCCATGATCGACAGAGTGTTGGCTTTCCATCCCGCCAATTTACTCTGGATTTTTTCGCCCTATTATGAAACAGGGGAAAACCAAGGTACTTCCCCAAATCCATCGTGAGACCAAAGCCACAGGTCACACTGATATCACTGGCCTCACTAGTTGGGATATTAGGGGAGACAAAAACTTTAGATTTGGAGGGATCCTATTAAGGCCACTTAAATTATAGAAAAGGTTGAGAACCACCATAATGTTCTTACAGTTAGCCGTGGAGGCCTGTCCAAACAAAACGAGATCATCCGCAAAATTGAGATGTGTGACACCCCAGTCTAAGATGTCAACTGGAGTCCCAGAGGGGACATCCGAGTCAGTGGACAAGTCCCACATCGTTTGGTGGATGTAAATTGTGTGTTATAAATAATAGATAATGAACCTACCTTGCAAGGCCTTTTAAAGCCGTGCGGGCGTCAAAGCCAATTAGATCATCCCAGTTAAGCGTGCTCGTCCTGGAGTAGTCCAATGATGGGTGACCCCTGGAAAGTCCACTGGGACTTGGCGGCCAAAGCAGACAATATTGTGCAGGGCGGGGGCGGGTTGTTACATATCTTATCAGAGCCTGCACCATCCGGAAATGTGGGACAGGAGGAGAATCTTGATCCCACATGAGAACGTATGGTCCAAGTGGGGGACATTGTGACACCCTAGTCTAAGATGTCAACTAGAGTCCCAGAGGGGATATCCAAGTCAGTGGATAAGTCCCACATCGTTTGGTGGATGTAAATTGTGTGCTATAAATAATAGATTATGAACCTACCTTGCACAAGGTCATTTAAAGCCGTGTGGACGTCAAAGCCCATTAGAACATCCTAGTTAAGCATTCTCGTCCTGGAGTAGTCCAATGATGGGTGACCTCTGAGAAGTCCACTGGGACTTGGCGGCCAAAACGGACAATATTGTGCAGGGCGGGAGCGGGTTGTTACAAGATGTGTTAATTTATTCGCACCTCTGGCAACAACGGTATCCTTCCATTGTCCCATATCAACGCAGTAATTAATCATATTGGTTAAACGTTCCATACATAGCGCAAATACATAGAGGGATAGGGGGTCCCCTTGTCTGATGCCTCTGCCACGCCGGAAGTTAGAGAGGGGCTCCCCATTCCAAAGAATGGTTAGTGGTGACATTACCAAGGCAACACATAATGAAATCTATTATCTTAGAATCAAAATTGAAATAGACCAACGTGTCTCTAATGAAATTCCAAGAAATTTTATCATAAGTTTTTTCAAAGTCAATCTTGAGCACCATATCACCAGCCTTACCTTTTTTCCTTCGTATAGAGTGAATGACTTCTTGCGTGATAATAATATTGTCTATGACTGATCTTCCGGGAATGAAACTACTCTGCACAGGGCTAATAATTTTTTCTAACAGAGGTCTCAGTCTAGAAACAAGGATTTTAGAAATAGCTTTGTACAAGACATTGCATAAGCTTATGGGTCTGAAAAGACTAACGTAATTGGGATTTTCACACTTGGGAATAAGAGTAATGAAGGTGCAATTAATATTATCACGAATATAAAAGTGAGAGAAACAATCAACGATGAAGTCACACACCCTTTTACCAACAAGGTGTCAGCATTTTTGATAGAAAACATCTTGGATCCCATCAGGACCTGGAGCTTTAAAGGGGACCATGCCCTTGAAAATGTCCCAAATTTCCATGGGAGTGGGGTTTTTGATCAGATTATCATTATTAGCATTAGAAACACGACAATGATTGAGATTGTTGAGTTGATCTAAAAGGACAATGTTATTAGACTTAAATAGGGCAGTGAAATGATTATGGACCAACTCCTTGAGTTGGTCTAGGTCTTCCACCCAGTTACCGTCAGAATTCTTGAGGGAGAAGATTCTGTTTTTCCTTCTTCTAATAATGGTAGAGAGATGAAAGAATCTAGTGTTTCTTTCCCATGTTTAATCCAATTAACTCTAGACTTTTGGAACCACATCTCCTCTTGGGCCAGAGTGGAATTATATTTAGAGATTAAATCCCTTTCAAGGGTTTGGAGGCTATGGCTCCAAGAGACATCCTGGGATTTCTGAATCCCTTCGATTCTCGAGAGAAGCCATCTTTTCCTACGAAAAATGTTACCAAGTACTTCTCTATTCCAACCTTGGGCTGCGTTAGAGAAGTTGGCTATGCAATCGCTGATGCTATCACCACACCAGTTGCTAGCAGCAATATTGTGGAAGGAGGGTTCAAGGAGCCAGACAGCCTCGAGCCTGAAGGGCTTACGACGGGGATTAAACATAGGGAGACCTAGCACATGTATAATGATAGGGGAATGATGAGAATAAACTCTAGGAAGAGTACGAAATATACCTTCGGGGAAAGAGGCCCTCCAAAGGGAATTACATAAAGCACGATCCGGTCGTTTCTGAATGTTTGCCGGACTAGACCTATTGTTGGACCAAGTGAATTTAGGGCCGGAGACCCCTAAGTCAATGAGCTTACACTTATTGAACCTCTCCCTGAATGTCCGCAAGCGAGCAAAATGAGTAGTGGCGTGAACTCCTCTCTTCTCCTCCCTACTAGCCATGTCATTAAAATCCCCAGCAACCACCCAAGGAAGCTTATGGTATCGGCTACCGATTCAAGATCATTCCACAGAATCTCACGATTCCTAGGGTTAGGGCTGGCATAGATGGCCGAGAAGAGCCAATCGTCATAGCAATCTTTACTTATGGTAGAATGAATGACTTGATTGGTGATAAGGAATGGTTTAACCGAGACTCAAGAAGGGTCCTAGAGGATCCATAAACCTCCGGATCTGCCAATGGGGTCTACAATGGAAGTCGCTGGGAGACCAAGGGTGTTAAAGAAATGACCCATGGAACTAATGTCCACCTTGGCCTCCATGAGGCAAACAATCTCAGGTTTGTGATTCTCAATAAGGGCCGCGACATGTCCTAAAATTTGGGTTACCCGCACCCCTACAGTTCCACAGAAGAATGTCGAAAGAAGACATAAAGAAATGCTTATCTTTGTCAATACGGGAAGAGTGTAAGAAAACACTATTGGCCTTGGAAAAGTCTTGCTCCATCGATCTGTTGGACTTTACCAAGATTCTGTGGACTAGATCCCCATCCCGGTCCTTCCTATTCAAGTCTACCTCCATCTGTATGCTCTCTGTCCACCAGGGAATCTCTACTAGGAGGGTAGCTTCGATTTTTGGATCTAATGCACGCCTCACCGCTTGTGCCTTTAGTTGCACTGTCTCAGATTCCGGAAAGCTCGTGATAGGTATGGATACTGGGATTGGGGAAGTCTGGAGAACGAGGATTTAGGGCTTTGGATGAAGAGGAATCCACGCACAGGGGAAACACCTCAGACTTTGAGGTGGGGAAAGGGAAGGGAGAAGCTACGCCAAGATTAGGGTATGCAAATGAGGAGGGACCCTCATTTTCGAGGTTATTTATGCCATGGGTAGGTGCCTTAGCGATTGACTGGGCTGGGCTATGGGACAGCCTCTGGGCTGGAGGGAACTCAGTAATCACATGGGAAACCAGTCTTTTCTTTTACTTTTGTTCTTATTCGAAATGGCTGGTTGAGACTCAGACAGAGACTTTGAGAGGGATTCACGAGGCTAGCCCCCCTGGGCTGACTTACCCGGGCCTGATTTAGGGGAATCTGGGTTGCTATCCCTAGCTTTGAAGGGGGGCCTTTTGGGTAACTAAATTGTCTGGGCCATTGGGCCTCACCTGCTTCCTATTCCTGCGAGTGACGAGCATCCAGTCCCCAAAACCAAATTATTTGGGTTCAGTAGCCTGGGGAAGCCCATTGAAATTAATGGGCTTAACATCTGATTGAGCCTCTACCCTGACACCAACTACGGTCGACTGAGGTATCTCACCGACTGTTGTCTTCTCCGACGCCGGTGGGCTGCATTGTTCTTTTTTGTGTCCCACCCTGCCACAAGAGAAACAAATCGAATGGACGTGCTCATACTCAATGTTGTAATCGTATTTTCCTATCACAACTGATGGCTCAAGTGGCTTACTTAAGTCTAGTTCAACGCAGATCCTGACAAAGCTAGCCCCGAGAGATTTCTCCGTCCTGTTATCGATAATCAACGGTTTACCCAACACCCCAGCTATTTTCCTAATGATCGCCTCATCGTAATACTCAATGGGGGTAGGAGGGGAAATCGCAGTCACACCGCTGTGGTGATTTCCATGGCTCTATCTGCTTTAAAATCCGGATGCCATTTCCTCACGCTGAGGTAGTGGTCCTCGACAATCCAGGGCCCTCCGGTGTAAACCCTCAGATAATCAGATCTAGACTCAAACTTAATTAGGTAAAACCCTAGACCGAGATCTATGGGAACGAACGTACCTTCCAGGTTCCAGAGTCTATGGATACGATCCATCAACCCAATGTTCTTACCTAGGAGCTTTATGATTAGACAACCTCTGAAATTTTGCCTTGCTCGCCGGAGCTCCTCTTCTGGAATGCTAACCTTGATTCTCGATCTGGTTAGGGAGGGCTCCTCTTCATCGTGCATTTCGTCCTCGTCCTCCTCAACAAAGATCTCCATTCTTCGATCTACATCTCCTTGCGATGGTACCCTGCTCTTCAGTAGCACG
>NMUG010004377.1:0-2500 GCA_002855965.1 Monotropa hypopitys | reverse complement strand
TAATTTGTGGAGATTTTTGGATGTCGTTTAATTTCATTGCCTTGATCTTCAACTTTAAATAAAGTACCAGGTGGGGTGAGAGGAGGGAATCAAAGTGCATGATGAATAAATCATGCGACCTGTGGACCTTTATCACCCCTTCTTGTTTGCTTTTGTACGGTGTTTTGGTTGGTGGAAGTTGCAATTGTTTCTGGATTTGTGGACTTCCACTCACTAGTTAACAGTGAACAGGCACACTGCTTACTAGGTTTTTATGGATTCCATGTTCTCAACATATGTGAATGATTTAATTCGACAAGTTGTATGACCTAAAACCTGATGATTTTTCTCTTATAAACGTTTTCATCCAGGTTTCCAGGGTGTTGCATCTGCTCTACAGATTGGTAGTACAACCAAATACGTCGAGATCTCAGATGTTTGCCAATGCATTTATATCGTGTGGTGGGATAGAAACATTTCTTGTCCTACTGCAGCGGGAAGCAAAAGCTGGAGACACTGAAAACCCTGGCCCTTCTATTGAGATTGATGGAATGTTGTCTTCCCAGGGGTCTGATGTAGAGAATGGTAGGGAGGTGTTGCAAAGCAGTCATGATGATGATGCAGTAGAATCCCAGGAGGAGAAGGAATTGACTTCGCATGGAAAGGAGTTTGAACACGATTCATTCAATCAAGGTGGCTCTTCTGTTGGTATTTCAGCACGTGCACGCATTGAGAGAATGTCGTCTGTCTCCGAGAACCCTTTATTAAAAAATTTGGGTGGTATAAGTTTCTCTATAAGTGCTGACAATGCAAGGAATAATGTCTATAATGTTGACAAAAGTGATGGTATTGTTGTTGGCATCATTTGTCTCTTAGGTGCTTTAGTTACATCAGGGCATGTGAAAATCGGTTCACTTGCTCCAGCAGATGTTACTGGCAATCTAACTGTTTTGCACGAGGCAGGCGGTACCATGTTTGATGATAAAGTTTTTCTTCTCCTATTTGCTCTGCAAAAGTCTTTCCAAGCGGCACCAAACAGGCTTATGACTAGCAATGTCTACACGACTTTATTAGGCGCCTCGGTATGGCATATACCATTTCTTCTCATCTTAGCTTTTATGTATTTATTAAAGTGAAAATAATTATCCACACAATAGTTAAATTTGCAAGTACATTTTCATCTATTAATTGTGTAAAATCTTATACACTATCTTGGGGTGGGGGATACGCAAGTAATTTTCCAACTAAGACCTCTTTTGAGAACATCTCTTATCCATTATTTTTCGGGAACTTTCAAAGATGCCTTGTCATTTCTCATTTTTTTGCTTCAAAGACAAACAGTTTTCTTGAAGGCTTTTAAAGGGTACATGTTTTGTATAATTTCGATTTTGCAACTCCTAAATGTTTGGACTCTTGTCGGTAAAAATGTTTGTATGAGCGCACCAGAGCAGATCAGCATATATTCTTTCAAGCAATCCGGTTTTATACTCATATGTGATCATCATCGGTATGTACTTGTTTATTTTCGTTTCAGATAAATGCTTCTGCAACAGATGATGGGTTGAACTTTTATGATTCTGGTCATCGCTTCGAACATTTGCAGCTTTTGTTGGTTCTATTGCGTTCCCTTCCATACTCACCAAGGGCATTTCAAAGTCGGGCGTTGCAGGTACTATCGTTTATCTCGCTGTGCTAACTGTTGATACATTCCCTAATAGTTGGCATGTATATCCAAGTTTTGGCTGGCTTGTCAGTGTTTGACTTATTCGTATACTTGAATACATGTGATATGAAGGGATATCAGTTTAATTTACATTAGTTTTATGCACGTGTATAAAAAAATCAACGTCTAGTTGGTACCCATTAATGGGTTTCTGGGAAAGGGAATGACGATGACAAACCTAATCTTTTGTAATAATATGCAAAGTGGCTATCCTTAGACTCGAACCCAAAACCTTAATGTTATGGGACTGAATATTTACCACTGCATCACCCGTGGTCCCCTTACATATATGTGTATATATTGGATATTTAGGATATGACATTATGCTGACAAGTTGGAACAAGTGTGCGAAACTGGTGTTTCTTTTCACTGAATAGCTGTGGGGTTCTGTGGTGGAAAGTGGGACATAACTATCATCTTGAGAGTTTTTTGTATATCCATCTATTCAATGCTTGCAAACATAATTACGACATGCAATTTAAAATCGAAATTTTCACTGGGTTCTTACCGATGTGGTTTGGATATTTATTCATTGTTTCTTATATTTCCTTCTTTTTGCTTTCAGGATCTTCTGATTTTGGCTTGCAGTCATCCAGAGAATAGAAGTACTCTTACTACAATGGATGAATGGCCTGAGTGGATTTTGGAGGTTCTTATCTCGCATTATGAGGTAATATTTTTTGTCTTCATGTTGAAACTTGAAAGTTTCTAGTCATTCTTGTTTTTCCTTTGTTTTTCCTTTTCCAATTTTGATGCCAAAAACGCCACATTATTACTTTCTTGTGTTTTGGTCTTACT
>NMUG010004376.1:0-13917 GCA_002855965.1 Monotropa hypopitys | reverse complement strand
ATGAGGAAGCTTGTCAAATGAAAAGAATTATTTGTGTATTTCATCTGCAATTCAAAGTAACTATGTGCCTCTACCTTTGATTCCCAACTGGTAATTACATTATCAAAAAGCAACTACAGTTTATATACTCTCATTAGCAGCACTCATCTCTCATTGCTTACGATTTAGTACAAATAGGATCTCACAGGGAACAAACCAAATTTACAAGCTTGAGTTGTCCACGCATCACAAGAGAAAAGGTAAAATTGTAAAACATTAACAGTGTGGAATGTCTTCCTAGCAATTGCCTTGAAAGATAATGTAAGGAAGTTCTATGTCAGACACTTCGGCATGCCTAATTACTATTTACATTTACCATTGGTCGTCACTCACAAAACTCGCATGGTTCAAGAAACCACCAGAACTACAACATGGCCATAGACATTCAATGTGGTTCTGTCCTTACTAGAACAAAGAAGTGAAAAAAAAATTAACAAACGTGACCTTGCTCATTGGACAAAACAGATTGATCTATTTGATCCCAATTGATTGAGACATAAGGCTAAGTTTGGTTTGATTGGGTACATGACCTTAAGACTTAATGCTAATGTTTTACACTAAACATTTGTTGAAGAATAAGTGTGAAGCTACCAGAAGCTTTGAGAGTGATCAACCAAGTTCGAGGAGCATCCATGAAAGACTACCAAGAAGTTTCCACAGTCAAAGGGCGTAGTTAAAGTCGGTCACCGGAGGTTGCTACCAGGTAAGGCAATAGACGTGTAATTTCATCTATAAATAGAGACTAGATCCTTAGGTTTGATATGTATTGAACCTGAGAATGAATCAGAGAGATGAGACTCATTCTTGTAGCAAGAGATTGGGGTTGAGTGAGATTATAGAAATCTTTGTAATTCATTCAGATTACTACAGTATAACTGTGTGTATCTCTGGGTGTCAATTTCGATCCAACAAAGTGGTATCACAGCTTCGTTAACGAAACCCAAGCATTTAAACACGATTGTGCTCGAGTTTTTTTCGAAGGAGTCAAAAATAAACTTTGACCACAGACACAGCATCGTCCCGTCGAGATGGTTCCAAAGACATAACGCCAACGCCCAAACGATCGCCGGAGAGCCCTCACGCGCGGTTGAAGGTGATGCGTGAAAGCGAGTTAGATCTAAGTGTGGTGTGTATTACACGCGCCTAGCAGAGGTAAACTGCAATCAAGCCAGTGCCATGTCATCATCCACATCAGTGCCATGTCAACATAGGCAATGCCACATCAACAGTCAAATTTGATGTGTCATCCCAATCAGCCTACAAGCCAATGCACATAAGCAACATGTCATTGCCATGTCAGCAAAAGTCAATCCTATACTGCATAAGCTGCATAATCAGTAGATAACACAATAATCTCTTTTAAGGCTATATTCCATTTATTCTAATGGAATATTCTATATTTAACGGAATATTCCCTAAAGTTAATGGAAAATCATTTTTCGAGATTTTGTAGCCTTTTACAATCCAATTTTGACGTAAAAATGATGTTTTTCAAATACTTCAAGCATTCCTAACGCAATTGTGAGCTCAGAATTTAAATTTTCAAACTATTCAAAATGGAAAAGAAGATATTAAGCCATTTAAGTATTCTAATGGACACTCAAAGAAGCTAGTTTGCTATGTCAGTTCCAAGACTGACAAAGGAGAATTATGAATGTAGAGACTCAAATTTTCCTAAGTCTTACGGAAATATTTTCGTTATTAACCAAACAAAACTGAGTCTTTAAGTCCCAATTAATTGGAGTCGGCTACATGAATCCGTCTTTTCCATAGAGTTTTGTCAAGATTATCGTGTTTTGTAATATGCAAAAAAAAAACTAAGTCCCTCCTAACTACTACATCATTCGTTCTACAACAGACGTGTTCAAACCAACTTAGTTTATTTTATCTCATTTTGTCTTCTATCGGTGTTGTGACTAACATTCCACGAATGTTTTCGTTCCTAACTCTATCTCGTAGAGTCTTACCACGTATCCACCTCGGTATATTCATTTCGGTTACACTCATCTTACTTGAATGTTGTTTCTTATTGGCTCATCACTGTGTGTTGTATAACATGGATGGCCCTATAGCAGTGCGGTAGAATTTTTTCTTCAACTTTTTGGGTATCCTGTGATCGCACAATACTATCGAAGCACTTTGCCACTTCATCTATTTAATTTTTATTCTATATGGTACATACTCCGCAATCCCTCCATCCTTACTAACAATTGAGTCCAAGTATTTAAAATGTTCGCTTCTTGGTAACTCTTGATTTTGGAGGGTAACTTTTTCAACACTAGCATTCTAGGTGTCAATAAACTTACATTCCATATACTCCATTTTACTCCTACTGATCCTAAAACACTTTGGCTCCAATGCTTCTCTCCAGGTTTTCAGGTTAGCATTACCACCACTTGATATTTCATCTACTAAGACAATATCATCAGCAAACATCATACACCATGGTACATCATCCCGAATGTGTCTAATCAATTCATCCATAACTGATGCAAATAGGTAGGGGTTCAAAGAAGATCCTTGATACAATCCTAATGTGCCCTAAATCTCATCAATATACCCTTTTGTCACTCTCTTCCTCTCCAGAACACATCATTCAACGTCTCGAGACACCTTAGCGTAGGCTTTTTCTAAGTCTGTAAAAACCATGTGAAGATTCTTCTTTTTCTCTCTATACTTTCCGACTAGCCTCCTCAACAAGTATCTACCATGCATAAATTCAAACTGATTCTCGGATACCTTTGTCATCATTCTTAGGTGATGCTCGATAACTCTTTCCCACAACTTCATTATATGGCTCATCAATTCAATACCTCTATAATTATTACAGTTTTGTATATCCACTTTGTTCTTATATATGGGTACAAGGACACTCCTTCTCCACTCATCAGACATCTTTCTAGATAGAATAATCTTGTTGAACAACTTCGTCGACAACACTCCAATATCCTTCCAAACCTCAATAGGAAAACCATCTGGTCCAAAAGCCTTGCTCGATTTCATCTTTTTCAATGCATTTTTCACTTCCGACTTTTGTATCTACTATAAAACATATTCTTGTCTCCCTCTTCCACTAGAGGTACTCAAGTCCTCATCGATTAGGTTGTTCTCATGTCTTTCATTCAATAGTTTATCAAAGTAATTGTCACACTCCGGAAATTTTAATTAATTTCCATATATTTTCTTTGATTTTCTATTCCATTTACTAGAATTCATATAGAAAAAACTCGAAAATTCGGTGGTTTAAGCCTCCCGGGACCCACATTTTATGATTTAAGATGTTTAGAAGGTCCGGGGATGGAATTGGAAATGTTTATCGATGTTCGGGTGATTGTCACGTTTTTCGGCAATCATGTATTTTAAATTAATCAATGAATTCATCCTCCCTTCCTTTGCCTTTTTGATTTATATTAGTCTTGGGTCCCCTCTCCTTGATATGTATTTCGATATATTTCGATATAGGACCTTAGGGCATTTGGATATGAAAAGCCTCTCATCACTTTCTCTTAGTGAGTATTTCGATATACACTTCTTGTGTATGTCGAAATACGTTTATGTTGGCTTTCCTATCGAAATGACCTTATTTCGATATACAACCTTGTGCATATCGATATGGTCTTCTGGTCCATTACCCTTCGAGAGTATTTCGATATACCTAGAAGTGGTAGATCAAAATACATAGCTTCTGACCTTTCTTCATCCATGGGTATTTCGATATAAGTTTTCTAGCATTTCGATATGTTGTATTTCAATATACCACTTTAGGGTATATCGAAATAGGGCCCCTCTGGCCATTTTCCCCTTTTGTGCATTTCCATATACCCCTCAGGGTATATCGAAATATAAAGCTTCTCGGCAACCTCCAGTCTATCGCATATCGATATACAGCTCCGGTATATCGATATGCACTTCAGTAAGGGCAAATCGGGGAATGATTTTTGAGATTGAATATATACTCCTCCTTCTCATTTTATTCGACATATACACACTCAAGGACATACCCTAGCCGTCTCTCTCTCTCTCTCCCTCTTCTCCAACCGATTCCCATCTCCCTCTCCCACTTCTCTCCCACAATCTCCTTCCTCGGAAGTCTTTGGGGCTTGTAGCCTTTACGAAAGTCTGTCACCGGACTCCTCTCTACACATTGGTAAGCATTGTTTCCTGAGAATCCAAGAACTCTCACCTAAAGTTGGTTCAAGCACATATTGAGGTAGAGTTTTGTAACACTATATATGTCTATACCTTAGTTCTTCTCCCTCTCCATCTTTATTCTAGCAAAATCTGTGGGTCAAGCATGTGTAAGTTATTCTATGAGTTTTACCTAAGCTGTGTCGAGTCTAGGGCACATCTATAAATTTCTATGGCCTTGCTATGGTACTAATTTGACTCCCTATGGTTATCTTGTAAAAGCCCCAAATTTGCAAAAATCCTAGTTTTCGGAAATTTAGGGGTAAATGAAATTAAAGGTTGTTTCATAAAATTCGTGACTTTAATTTCACATTGGTACCTTGGAAAGTATTGGAAAATATTCAATTTGGCCTTTGGCCCAAAAATATGAATTTTGGAAAGTAAAGATTTTGAAATCAATCAAATTGGATATTATGAATATCGATCCTTGGGTTGGCTATAATTATGGGATTTTGATCCCCGGAATTTTGATCCCTGAATGCTATGCATTCACGACATTGCATAATGGGGGTTTGACTGGACCCTCCCGTCGAGTCGGGTAATACGAGAAATTATACGGTTAGATAGTTGACGAGCTACTAGCGCGGAATAAATAGTCTAAAATCTTGATTATATATTTTGAAATCTTATTTAGATAAGGAAATTAGAAATATTTTGAAAATCCTTATTTTGATAAAGAGGTCAATTGTTTTGACACTTGACTATTGGAACCATAAATTGGAATAATGTCAATCGTCTTGGAATAATATCATTCCTATTCGTCGTGTCCTTGTGGATGATTCGTAGAAGTACCAAGGACCTTGATTTGAGTCTATCGAGGTCTCGAATATTAAGGACCTTGTCCTCGCTTTTAGTCCTTGTCTTTGCAAATGTCGAGGAACAACCTATTCGCATCCTGGATTCGAGAGAAATATCTAGAACTATTCGATTCATAGGAGATTCTTCTTCTCAGTGTTGTACCTTGGTGAGTTGATCATAAAAATTTCGAGGACAAAATTTCTTTAAAAAGGGTAGTTTGTCACACTCCGGAAATTTTAATTAATTTCCATATATTTTTCTTTGATTTTCTATTACATTTAGTGGAATTCATAAAGAATAAATTCGAAAATTAGGTGGTTTAAGCCTCCCGGGACCCATATTTTATTATTTAAGATGTTTAGAAGGTCCGGGGATGGAATTGCAAATGTTTATCGATGTTCGGATGATTGTCACGTTGTTCGGAAATTACGTATTTCAAATTAATCAATGAATTCATCCTCCATTCCTTTGCCTTTTTTATTAATATTAGTCTTGGGTCACCTCTCCTTGATCTGTATTTCGATATACACTTATAGTGTATATCGAAATGTGATGTATTTCGATATAGGACCTTAGTGCATTTCGATATGAAAAGTCTCTGGTCACTTTCCCTTAATGAGTATTTCGATATACACTTCTTGTGCATATCGAAATAGGTTTCTTTTCGCCTTCCTATCGAAATGACCTCATTTCGATTTGCAACCTTGAGGAATAGTGGCATAAGGTGTTAGGATGGGTCCCTTAGAATTCCGGTTACCTAGAAATTTAGAAGAAGTTACAGGGTTGAGCTAGATTGCAGTATGAGAGACAACTAGTATTGTAGGGGTATTGGGATAAAAGTCTTGAAATATTCTTAGGTTGTAAGAAAGTTGATTAGTTATTGGTGATCCTTGTCTTGTGTCTGGCTAATGTGGAGGTTTGTTATGGTCACGTGTTCTTTTTAGAGGGATGACAATTGATGTGATCTTTGGGAGTCGGACCATGTTCCTTCCTTGGGTTTGAGCCTTTGATTGTCAAAAAAAATCCGATTGCCATTGGGTGATGACTGTAGTCTGAGTGTGAGGTTGAGGTGTTGGTAGTACTAGGGATGGCAACGGGGCGGGTTGGGGTGGGTTTTGACGTACCCCGCCTCATCCCAAAAAATCTCAATCCCGCCCCTAACCCTACCATAACCCGACCGGGTATTTTTTTGGCACCCCCCGTCCCCGCCCCTATCGGGTATCGGGTTTACCCGCCCTGCCCCTACTTATTTTTCTAATATTTTTATAAAAAATGCAAATTATCATTAATTTTATGTAAATCAATAAAAAATAAATTAACATGACACAAAAATTACATAAAAATGACAAAAAAACAACCTTAACTAAAAATAAAAAATGAGAAATATTATTAATATAAAGTAATTTTACTTAAAAAATTGAAAATATTAAATAAAAATATAAATATACATTAAAAAATTCAGGATATCTCGATTAGTGTCTGAGGTGTCTTGTGAGAGATTAGAGACCACTGTAAGGAAATGTGAAGAGATAGGATAAGATTCAATAGGACTTGGTGAGATGATCAAATGGAGTTGTGTGGATTCTTAAGGTGTCTGTATTGGTGATGAGTGTCGAGGGAACCTTTTGGATTTTAGGACAAGCGATGTAAATCATCTTTGGACTTGGTGGTGTCTTGGGTTGTGAGGGAGATAAGTTTTGTGTTTTCTAGTTACCTAGAGTTGTGAATGTGTGCCGATGAGTGGATCTTAAAATAGCAATTAGGATTTGGAAGTAGCGATTGTTTTCTGATTTTGGCATAGTGTTGATGAGGCATGGTTCATGATAGAGTGAGTTGGTCTATTTCTATTCTTGATCATATCAGCCTTGGGCAGCTATACGTTTCTTTCTGCTCTTGGTGCACCCACACTTGCAATTCCCTTTAGCATTCCTAATTAATAACTAGTATTCATGCTTCTGTCTCTGGTAGTTCTTCCCACCCTCTGGGATGGGCATGAGTGGAAGATGACTTATGTGGTTGTGTTAAAGATGTTTGGTGAAATGTACTCGTAATCCATCCGTACCTATGACGTGAAATTTAATATCTCTCTCGTATAACTCAGGATTTGCCATTTCCCTTCACTGTGTGATCCTCCGCATTCCTGCCTGTGTTAGAGAGGTAATTACAGATGTAATTGCAGATGACAGTGGTGTAAGCCCATTACCTTGTAATATCCTCGAGAAATTCTCATCGAGATCCTTGTATTGTCTTTCCCTTTTTGTCATGTGTTCTGGTAGATTATTCGGGATGTGGTCAAATTTTTGTAATACTTGGGTGAACTATAAAAGTCCATTCACTATTCTTAAAATCCGTGATGCCTACTCCTTGTTTGTGCCATTGTGAAGCCTTGGAGTTGTGAGTAAACCTATTGCTTATTCTAGACGGAAAAAGATGCTAAAGGTTGTCACCTAACTTTTCTTGCTTCTGGTAGTTGTCGACGGGGGAATCTATCAAAACTTCTTACTTTGTACTTGTATTCTCATCCAACACACCCTCGTTCTAATGTATTGTCCTCCTATGAACCATCTCATCTCGTGGTAGTTTTGCATCCCCTTCATGTATCTTGATGTGTCTATCGACGTTTGGTGGCCTAGAAGAAGAGAAATGAAGAATTGGTGTGTCGCTTGGGATGTCTTTTGATTTTGTGAGTGCGGGATGGGGTTGCATAGAAGTATAAGGTGTCTTCCTTGAGTTCCTATTGCTGAGAGTGTGTATAATGGTGTGATGTTGATTACTCAGTGAGAGATGATAATGTATGTACAGATACCTCGAGAGTTCGGGTAGAAAAATGATTTCTTGGTGGGCTGCACCGACGTATATCTATATTTTTTAGTATACCTGGTGTGTGTGTCGGTGTCATGTGGTGTAGAAATGATTGAGAAGAATCAGTTTGAGAAGGCGACTAGCCAGCACATCTAAAAACATACTTCAGCAGTTGCCCTGGTACCGCACTAAGTGTGTACTGGATGTGTTGTTTGTGAGAATTGGTGTTCATCTAGAGTGTGTGGTCTAGAATGGTGGTGTGTGAGTTCAGTTATAGGGTATTATACTATCTATATAAAAATATGTTGGTATATGGTGGTTTGAGGTTATAGCACAGAATTTGTTAGTAATGCAATCTTGATGGATAATCCTTGACTCCATTCGGTGTAAATCTTGTAGTTGGTGTTGTTGGTGTGTATCCCTGACCGACATTGGTTTTAAGTTCCATCTAAATTCCACATTCGTGAGTCATAAACTACTCGGTGTGTCCATGCCGCATCGGTGTGTCTATATCGTATCGGCATGTCCGTATCGTATCGGCATGTTATGTCTGTATCAGGTCGACATATGTTGTTGGATTTCGAATTTTAGATTCTGGAATTTTGGCACAGGATTATTTGAGTTGCAGGAGTTTCTTTGTAGTATCCTTGTGGCAAGGTCATTGCCCCCCTTGTTGAGAACTCTCGATTTGTGAGTGGTCGGATATTGTGAAAAGTAGCAGAAGCATGGTGTTTTTTTCCTCTTTCTGTGAGTTCTTGTTCCATGGGTAGACGTCTCCCAAGGGCATTTCATGTCATCATGATGTCTCCCTTGTCGTGGATATCTCTTGTTGTTGGTTATGGCATAAGATTGAAATGTGTTGGTCATCCTTCTTCCTTTGATCGCATTGGGGTTGTGGCACCCCTCGTTATTCAGGCGTGATTGTGGGAGTACTTGTGAGAGTATCAAATCCGGACTTTTCTTCATTTATTCGTCTTGTTGGGTTTATTCTGGGCTTGATAGTCCCCTTCGGAACCGTCAATTCTTGGTTTAAAATTATTGATATTGAGCGTATTACGAGTTTTGTCTCCGTCATCTATTTTTGTTCATGTAAATTTCGATGACGAAATTTTTGTAAGGGTGGTAATTTGTCACACTCCTGAAAATCCATATAATTTTTACGTGCTATTTCCAAATATTTTTATATATTTCTATAAGAATTTCCTTGTCTTCCTCTCAACTTATCTCGGATTCATCAATATTCGGGCCTCTTCGAGGCTTGTATTTTGGGTCGTGTGAGGTTTGGGATGTTCGGAGAAGTGTTTGGAGATGTTTGTTGATGTTCGGGTGCTTGCCATGTTCATTGGGCAAGCACATATTTCGATATGTACTTTTCCCCCTCTCCCCCTTCATTTCGATATATAGTTCTTCCAATCCCCGTTCCCCATCGTATTTCGATATGCTTGAGGTATGCCCTCCCCCGTACGTGTCACATTTCGAAATGTGACATGGCCCCAACTTGTCACATTTCGATATGAAGGTCTCTCCCCCCTATCCCATTGCATTTCGATATGTGGGGTTACTAGGAATCCCTCTTGGTCACATCTCGATGTGTGATTGGAGCACATATCGAAATGAAGGCCCACTGTTCAGCCTCCCTTGTCCTCTCGCAAGCTTTCATATACTTGGTGAGTGTGTAGATGCCTCTCTATACATGTACTTTGATTTTGTAGTTGGTTTATCTTTGACTTGGTAGTGGTTTACTCGTGCTATGTTGTTGTGCAGGTTCACATGTTTCCCTATGTGCTAGTTGCATAAATCATATGAAGGCATGGTTTTTTATGATGTGAAAGTTAAATGTGCATGGTTAGTACTTGATTTAATTGTTTGCATGCAAGTATGAATGGGAGGTAAGTATGATAATTGATGCATGTGGCATGTGGTGACATTATGGATACATGATTGAAATAGTGGCAACTTGTACATTGCTATCACACGAAAATAACTTATGAATTGGTAAAGAACGTAAAGTGGAACAACCCCGGGGCATGCTTAAATAAGTTGTTAGGCCAAGTAGGGGTAATGTAAATTAAAGAAGGAAGATGTAATGACAACTTGGGCATGCTCCAAAGAGCTGTTAGGCCGAGAATAGAGGTTATAACATTGAAATACCATGTGCATGCTCCAATGAGCTGTTACGCCGAGAATATGGGTAATAAAATGGAATAACCCTAGGCATGCTTTTGATAAGCTGTTAGGCCGAGAATAGGGGTTAGGCTTGATTGATTCGCCCTTAGCAAGTGTGGTGCCCTTGATTAATGTTAAAGAAATTTTGAGAAGAGAATTGACATGTCAATCAAATTAAAAGAGAAAGGTACTATGGGTACGAAATAAATGCACAAATGGACAATTGTATGATACGTGATAATGGGGAGAGACACAACCCCTTAATTTACTTGAGTTACTTGTTTTCTGTTGCTTTACCTTCATATCAAAGTGCATATATGATTGTTGTATCTCACACTTCTGGATATCTTTTGCTTGTTGTTTTACAATTTATATCCAGGTTAGGAAGATTAGTTGGTTCACCTGCAAGCCACTGCCGATATGCCTATCTTATAGAGAGAGTAGTTGGTAGTACTCTTTATGGGAGTTCTTTATTTTCATCTATTGTTCAGTAGTGATAGAGTTTTGAGACTACTATGTACTTTTGGTAGTATAGAGAGTTGGAGATTAGTATGTTCATTTTTATTTAGACTTTGTGGGAGTTTCTTATCTCTCCTATTTTTAGTCTTTTGGAGTTTGACTTTGGGATTTCTATTTTAGTACTTCCGTTGTGATTTAAATTTTAATGTTAGTTGTATGAGATGTTTTATTTATATCTCTTGGGTTTAGCACTTAGATGCTTGTAAGTCATGTATCCGTCATTGATACATGTTTCCGAGACGGGACGTGACAGCTTGGTATCAGAGCTCTAGTTTATTAGATTCTGGAGTCGATAGTACTTGAGGTCCTGAGGTGAGAGTTAGGATTGAGAGGGTGGTGTGTATATTCCGGGATTATTGTGCGTGTTACTTTGACACTCAGGCAACTACCTTGAAATCCGATTTGAAAAGCGCCTGATCAACGTGTTTTTAAATGGGAAGTCTTGGACAGTTAAATGGAAAAACATGATATATCGGAATACCGAGTCTAGGATTTGTTTGAGGAGTTAGTGTTCGGTGCTCGATAGAAGGGTGTAATTGAGGCTCTAAGAATCGTAAGTGAACCCTAAAGTGGTAGGTTTTTATATGTAACTCTTGATTGTTATCATTGCATGCTATGTATAAATGCTTATGTGTTAATTTTCATTTTCAATTGGTTGCTACGTGTAACATAGTATGCTAACATATTGACACTCGTCACCATTTTATAAGAGAGCGAGAAGAAGAAGGAAGAGAAGTTAATTCCTTGCAGATCCCAGGATCAGATAGATGATATATTCATGAAGCCGCTAAAGCAACCCAATTTTAGAAGACTTAAGATATTACTCAGAACGGAAAACAATAGAGATTCAAGCTTATGGGGGATGTTGAAGAATAAGCGTGAAGCTCCTAGAAGCTTTGAGAGTCGTCAACCAAAGTTTGAGAAGCAGACATGAAAGACTATCGAAAAGTTTCAATGGTCAAACATGTTGCGTGTACATTTTGTACCGATGGGCACAAGACCAATTTGATTTTTACGAACAGAAACATGTTGTGCCGATGCGCATACTTCTGTAGCGCTACAACTTTATTTGATTTCGACCAAAAAGTTTGTGTACCGGTACGCGGTACGACATTAATCTGTCAATCGGTACAGTCGTATTTTTTGGACAAATCTAAACGTTTTTTTTTAATTTTTTTAACATTTGATTTTAAAAAATCATATCTATTCGGTAAAAACATATAAATAAGAGCATTATGGGTCTATTTAGATATAGAAGAAAGAAAAAATCAGTGCTTACAATTGCAAAGGGAAATATCGGTTCTTGAAAAAAGAACTTTTGATATACTGAGCAAGAAAAGAAAGTGTGTTGATTTCCAATCACTTGACGTACAAAAGTGGTTGAGACATAGGCTGTTTTATCCTGGGGACGACGTGGTTGTATATTACTTGCACAGAGAGTGTAAAACTGTGGAATGTCTTAAAGATAGCGACCTAGTCCGTGACTCAACCAGAACACGACAATTACAGTATTTGTATCATTCATCCAATACAAGGTAAATTATTCCATACATCATTTTCAACAATTTTAAGATGTTCTGGCTGTCATGGAACACGACAAGTCTATTGCTACCAACGACATAAACAGACCATTTCGCTTAGGCGAACTGCATTTTAAATGATGGAAGCAAAAGATTTTCTTTTACCTTACAATGAAAAAATTGACACAGTTCTGTGCTTCACAAAAACATATTGTCGTTGATCCCCCTACTGTTGAAAATACCAATGAAATCCAGAAATGGAATGCTGATGATTTTATGTACAAATATTACATCCTAAATGCTTTGATAGATGAACTTTACAATTATTACGCTACTTTCGAATCTGTCAAAGAAGTTTGGGATGCCCTTCGGAAAACATTTGACACCGAGGAGGCTGGATCGAAAAAATACGATGTCAGTCGCTATCTGAAATTTCAAATGGTTGAGGATAACTCTGTAGTGGCCCAGTCTCATGAACTTCAAAAAATTGCTTACGAAATTATTTCAGAGGGTATGTCAATAGATGAACAGTTTCAAGTTGTTGTACTAATTGACAAACTGCCTCCGACTTGGAAAGAATTTAAATAGGATTTGTGTCACAAGTCCAAAGAGTTTTCTATAGAGACTCTTATCACTCGCCTTCGGATTGAGGAGGAGGCACGAAAACAAGATCAGAGGGAAGAGGTCCTTTTTCTCTCCAATAAAAAGAATAATAGTTCGATTGTTCTTAAGCCAAAAGGAAAGATCACAAAATCATACAAGAATGGGAAAAAACAGAATGAGAAAAGTCAAAACGGGAAGACTTATCATAACAAAAATCAACACCCTTCAGGAGGTCAGGCTGGAAATACGGAAGTTGTTCAATATTTTGTGTTATAATTGTAACAAGCCTGGCCATATGGCATGGCAAGAAATTGCAGGAACCCTAAGCGTCGTTTTGCACCGCAAGCGAACTTGGTGGATGAAGAACCTCTAGTTGCGATGATTTCAGAAGTCAATCTGATTACTGGTTCAGAAGGGTGATGGATAGACACCGGAGATTCTCGACATGTTTGTTATGATCGTTCCTTATTCAAAACCTATACCGAAACAAATGACAAGAAAGTCTTGTTGGGTGATTCCCACACTACTAGTGCACTCGGTACTGGTGATGTTGATATTAAGTTCACATCTGGAAGAACTATTGTAACATCCCCAAAATTTTGAGAAACATTTTTTTTTGAAATACATTTAATTAAACGAAGGGGAGTTAATAGTAGTAATCAAATGCAGTACAGTACAACTTCTCATTACATTCTTCTTGATACAATGTACAAACTAAAGGAGAGTACAGAAAACAGAGTACAACTGAACTACAACTGCAAACTGTGAAGAGAAGGTACAACTACTAGTACAGCAACCTGTAAACTGAAAAGAGAGAACAACAGTCTAGTAGGAGCCAAGGCTGCAGCTCCACAGGACCAACTGCTAGCACAAGCTCTAAGCCAACCTGTAAAAAGAACCCTGCAGTACAATCCTGAAAAGAGAAAGAAAGGTGGGTCTGAGCAAACACAGCTCAGCGACGGTAACAACTAAAGTCTAACAAGAGTGCACCAGACAGTGCAAGTCTAAACAGAGTAAAACAAGAGTGAGACAACTAAAAACAAAGTAAGGCGGAAAGTGAAGAACAATGCACGCCCACGCGCACACCCAACTATAACCACGGACCGAGAGTCAACCCAAGTAGAATCACTGAGTGCAATCTCAACGAAACCTCCAAGTGCAAACCAAACCGGGACCAACTCACCACGACAAACCGAGCATTTCACAATATCACATCCGGGTCACTCAACACAACAAGTACCACTAGAGAGCCTACCAAGCCAGGACCACACTCTCAAACACC
>NMUG010004375.1:0-13913 GCA_002855965.1 Monotropa hypopitys | reverse complement strand
CTTAGTGTCACAACCAAGTGAGAGGAAAGTAAGGTGATGTGCGCATCGCTTAATTTCCCACACGCGCGCGCCGCCGCCGCCCGCCCGGCCGGCCGTGCTCGTGCCCGTGCCCGCGCCCGGGTCACGGGTCCGGGTCCGTGGTCCGTGCATGCATAAGGACTCCACTTTCCCTTTTAAATAAAGTACTTGACCAATTACTATAGGATTTTCATTTTAAAAATCTATGTCTTGTCCAATTTCTTTATATCAATTTCCAATCCACTCAACCTTAACTAAATCAAGTGAGCACAACCATAAAGCTTGACGAAATCAAGGGCATCTATATTTATCATGTTTTCACTTTCCAATACATATTAGGTTTCGACTATGTTTTGTGGTAGAAGCTCGTCGAATAACTACCCGTATAATTCATCATAATAGTCGACCCGTCGGGAGGCCATAGTCAAGACCCCATTGTGCAATGTCGTAGGTGATATCCACCCAGGAAACGAAATTCCCGGATATATATATATATATAGAAAACTTCCAGTCAGGGATTCCGGATTTTATTTAAAATCCAAACCATTATTTTTAAGTCAAATTTTCATAATCCAAACCGTTCAATGTCTTTAGAATGTGTTTGATAAGGGACCTCGCGGGAAACAGTCAAAAAAAATAACCGGGAAGGGCTTCATCTCGACAGTATTTTCATAAAACTATAATGAACAGTCTGTATAAAACTTGCTCGGATGAAGGCCTTCCCAATCATATTTTTTGACCATTTTTTGTAGGAATCCTAAAAAACACATTCTAAACACATTGGACGGATCGGATTGTGAAAATTTGATCGGGAAGTGACCAAAAAATGGTGGTCCGGACCGTAACAAAATGCGGGATCCCTGACCGGAAGTGAAGTGTATATATATATATATATATATAGAGAGATAGAGAGAGAGAGAGAGAGAGAGTCAACCCAACTCATCCATCCTCATAGTCCAATTAGTTATTTCATTTAATTTAAAATCATTTTGTTACGGCAAAGACATCCTTACTTCAACTTTATTCCAACATGACCCATGCAACTATCAATGACAATAATTTACTTTTAGGTCTAATTACATGAATACGACATCAATTTAACTATCCAAGAACATCTAGGGCAAAACCCCTAAATCATAAGTTTCAAGGCAAACTAGAATTTTCAAAGAACTTGGAGGCTTTTGAAATCAACCATGGGATCATGAAATTGGTACCAAGAGAGATTAGAAAACATGGATACAAGCATTATAAACTAAGAGATTTTGGCCTATTGGACCCAACAGTGACCAACACATCTAAACCCATTTTCTTGAGAAGATTTTAGAGGGAGAAGTAAGAAAATAAAATCTACAAATGTAGTTAGACATAAATCCATACCTTGTAGGAAGAGACACATACAAATCTAGGTGAGGGATCTTCGATAGAACCTCCAAAATGCATGTATACTTGTAGATCTTGGTGCGTGGATATTGAATATAAATGTGCATAGGATTTTACAATAAAAAAAATTAGTTCCAACAAACAAGGGTGGCCTAGAGGTGGATTGACCCTCAAGAATATAAGATGTTGACATGGATCTTTTTCTCAAGATGGTGAAGTCAAGAGAATGATAAAAAATTCCAAGCTAAAACAATGAGCAAAAATTTGAGCACGAGTCTCTGATACCAATTGTTGGTCTGAGAATAGGTATGACAATAACCCCAAATATGTGCAAAATATGCAATCAATGAGGGGGGGGATCAAAAGTGTGTCCAAATTTAAAATATTTCCTCAAGTAAATCTCAAGACATAAGTATGGAAGCAATCTAAGCCAAGTAAGATAGGCAAGATGATTATGACTAGGATGATAAGATCACCAAGAAATGGTTGATTGAATCAAACCTAAGCATTCGTTTATACCTCAAGTTTTGCAATACTGTAAGGTTATAGGTTTCTCATTTGCTCCAAGCAACAAAATGAAATGGCAATCACAACCAAGAAAGCGATGGCAATCATAAACAATCATACAAGGCAAAAAAGTAAAGTGCAAGGAAAAGTAAGGAAAGGGAACACAAGCAATATAGTAGTTCGGTTAGGCTTGTCCATGGCCTAACCTACATCTAGTCCTTCAAAACTATGAAGGTTTCACCAAGTAAGAATTACCTTATGGGTGGTAATCAAACCTTAAAATTGCCTTGAGCTTCTTGATCGGGTGAGCTCCAGCCTTGTAATTCTACTAGGCAATCACTTGTCGTTGCCTCTTTGAGATGCTTCTGGATGCTCTCCAACTACTTAGCTCTTCCAAGTGGCTAAGGACCTTGAGTACTTCCGGGTGACTTGAACCTTGCAAGTTCCAAGCCTAGAACTTGACTTACATGCAAGTATACAAAGAAATAATAATGAGAAAGCGTTGTTAATATGAACTTTCCTGAAGATTACAACTTAGAAAAATGTAAGTACAAAAAGCGTTGTTAATATGAACATTTCTAAGAGTGATTTATAAAACCTTTAAGAACGTTCGGAAATCAATTTAAGAAATTAAATCATACAAGGGATCTAAGAAAATTATTGTAACGATAAGAAAACATTGAAAACCTATTTCCTTAACATCCTCAAAATCATTTGATTGAACCACAAAGATTTAAACAATTCAATCCTAGTTAAACAATTTCCTTGAATATAAGGTTTTAACCTTTTAAGCACAAATCAAGAAAATAAAATTATTATAATGTAAACTAAATTAATGTGGATAAACCTATTAAAAACACATCATCAAAACCTATAGGGTCAACAATAAGATTTCGACCTATGAGTTTGTCATTTGCCTCTATTCCAGGTTAAAAGTTTATCGGGAGTTAGGTGTGTTTCTTTTGCATTCTGAGGAAATCGAAAGAATGCGAACTTGTGCAACCTAACTATTCATTTTGAGTTATTGAGATGATATCTAACGATGTTGAAGTGGTGACCTTTCGTTCTAGATGTCTTAGTGGTTCAGTACCTCAAGATTGGGTGATATTCTCTAACACGAGTCTTCGATTCTATAGTAGATTATTCATTTTGTCGCCATGTCGAGGAGGAGATTCATCATGAATTTCATCATTCTCCATTAACCATTCATCTGTATATTGTAGTCCGTGGATTTATTGAGTCTTTTATGTGTTTGGAAGATTATTTGATTTCATATTGTGTCGTTATTTGTAGTCAAACAAGGATTGGTGTTTTACATATCATTTTTGGCGTAGTTTGCAAGAAGCTCTTGGGTATAATCTTGTTTTTAGTATCGCTTTTCATTTGTAAACTGACGGTCAATCAGAGCATACCATTCAGATTACGAAAGATATATTGCAAACTTACATGTTAGACTTCTGGGGAAGTTGGGTAGACCACCTACCACTTGTGGAATTCAATTATAATAATAGTTACCAACCGAGTATCAGGATGGCACCTTTAGAATCCTTGTATGGCCAACCGTGTAGATCGCCAGTTTGTTGGGCCATTTATTATCGATAGAATTGGGAAGATAGTGTAACGTTTGTCTTTGCCACCATGTATTTTGATTTTTCACAATGTTTTTCACATATCTATGCTACAGGAGTACGAGCCAAATCCTTCTTGCGTTCTTAATTGGGCTAATGTATAGCTTGATGACTGATGTGTCCTATAAAGAGAGACTATTATGTATTCTCGAGTATCGAGAGCAAGTGTTGAGTAGCAAGATGATTTTATTAGTAGAGGTCCTTTGGAGTTACCACGGGAATGAGAATGAGGTACATGCCAAATACCTAGAATTTCTTGATATTTTTGTAATCGTTAGTATCATTGTATTCGTATTCGTATCTGTACATTTATGTAATTTCGAGGACAAAATTTCTTTTATGGGTGTTAGGATGTCATAGCCTGATTTTTATAATAATTTTCCAGATTTATTTCGTGCCCAATATTATTATTTTCGAGGTTATAATGATGTTCGGGATTGAGCCATGTTATTTCAAGCGAGATCGAAGCTTGTTGAGCCTTGGAGTTGAGATTTGGGACAGGTTGCATGGTTATAGGAAATCATGGTTGGGTTGCCACATGGTTATCGGTAACCTATTGGTTGCCTAAGCCAACAACACCCTTGGTTATCACTAACCAGGGTGTGTGGTGCCTCTGGTTAACGATAACACATTCATGTCATTTAGTCCAGTGGAGCATGTTATTGATAACTGGGGTTTGGAGGATTTTTAGGTTATCGATAAATGGTGTGCAGAGGCTTGGAGTATTTAAATAATTTTAGGTCATTTTAATCACTTCTAATCATATTTTTCTAACCTTAATCAGTGTATAACCTCTCTCTCTCTCCCCTTCTCCTTCATAGCCCATCAACTTCTCTCCTCTCTATCTTGGAATCCAACTGGAACCAAAGTTTAGGACATTCTTTAATGTCGTAGATCGCGGCGTGAGCTTCGTATCTATCATCATATCAACCATACTTGTGAAGGATCATCACTATGGTTTTCAAGTCTCTTTGTCTCTACGGTAGGGATTTTTATACCTTTGATGCATATGTATGTGTTTCTCTCTTCCCTCTCTTTGTATGCATTCGTTAATGAAGGTAATGTACTCATTTTGATTTCTAAATGTTGTAATAACTTAGGGTTTCCATATCATTGAAAATCCTTCGATAAGAATGTTGATTTGGGTTATATAACATAATTGCATACTTTAATTTCATGTTTTATCTTGAATTCGCAAAATTCCCAAATCGTTCGAAAACCCTAGATTTCAATAAAATTCATAAATTAGAGATTTTGTCCCTCCTCTTTTCCTATGGTCAAGTTGATTGTATATTTTAAAATTAGGTCTTGGATATGCAAATTGAGTTATGGAATCATATGAATTGCATTGGGTAATAATGTAAGGAATTGATAATCATAGTTAGGATGGAATATGCCCTAACATTGGAATTGGAATTGCAAATGGAATTCTTAATTGGAATTAGATTCATGGATTGGAATTGGAATTATAAATGGAATTTAAAATTAAAATTTGGAAAATCACATAAGGCTTGGAATATTATTATTATTATTAACAAAAATGGATTGGTTTCTTTTGGGAATTTCATTCCCTGGATGAATATCATCCAAGACATTGTAAACTAGGAGTTTGACTGGGACCTACCGATTGTTTGGGAAATACGAGTAATAGACAGATAGTTAGTCGACGGACTACTATGCTGGAAATAACCCAAGTGATGTTCTATTAATCCAAATATGGAATTGGCTTATGGTGTGATTCCCTTACTCCAAAACATGATAACTGTAACAACTTGCCCTGCCATGTACAATATTGTCTGCTTTGGCTGCCAGATCCTAGTGGACTTCCCAGAGGGTTACCCATCCATGGGCTACTCCAAGACAAGCACATTTAACTAGGAAGTTCAATGGACTTTGACGTTCGCATGACTTTAAAATGTCTTATGCAAGGTAAGTTCATGATCTATTATTTATAGCACGCAAAGTACATCTACCAAACGATGTGAAACTCGTCCACCAACTCGGACATCTCCTGAGGCTCCTTACTAGACACCTTTATTTGGGACTCTCAGTTGACACCACATCCAAGCTGGGTGTCACAGTCTCCCCCACTTTAGGAACACTCGTCCTCATGTGGGGTCAAGATTCGCCTCTGGTCTCACATTTCTGGTTGGTGCAGGCTTTGATACTATATGTAACGATCCGCCCTCATCCTGCACAATATTGTTCTCTTTTACCACAAAATCCCAATGGACTTCCCAGGAGGTCACTCATCCTTGGTGTAATGGTTCAGAAATTATTAATATAATTTCCCGTTGTTTTTAAATTATCCTTGGGAATATTTATTTCAATTTTCTTTTATTTTATTTGAGGAAATTCCGTATTAATTCCTTTGAACTAATACTCCTATCAATGATTTAAAATCAATTATCATTTGACTTTATGGATTTCTGAGCCTTCCCGAGGTGATTGTTTGAATCACGAGGAGTTTGGTATGCTTGATAAGGAAATTCGAAGTGCTTGTGGATGTTTGGGGGATTGCCACGAGTGTTTGGCAATCACATTTCTAGTAATTAATTCCTCCCAATTCCATCCTCTATTTCGATATGTGTGTTGGCCCCATCCTATTTCATTTCGATATGCAAATATGAGTTTGGTCTAGGCATTGAGTATTTCGATATACAATGGGGTTGAACGGGTGGTCATCTGGCTTAAATGACCCTTGGCTATTATTGTGTGAATGAGATGTGGTGTGATGTGGTGTGATGTTTTAGATCTATTGATCTTTTAAGTACATGAGTTGGTGAGTTTATGATTATAATCAAAGAGGCGTTAAAAGCTGTTTTGTGATGAGTAAAAGATGATAAAATGGAGTTTTTGAGAAACATAAAGAGATGTGATCTTTAAAATGTGTTGTGTGAATGTATAAAAGGGGTGTTATTTTAAAAGAAATGATTTGAGAAAGGTGTGCGTGTTTTGGAAAGAGATGGTAATCCTTAGCTATTTACTTTATGTTTTTCCCTTAAGTATTCACCAGTTGTCGTCGATGATGTACGCTTGTGCCTTTCTTTTTAGGTGTTTGGAGCTAGAGTCCACCAGTCCAGTCCAGTTGCAGTTGTGTCAGAATATGTTGTAGTAGCAAAGTGTCTTTTATTTATTCTTTGTTATATTTGAGAGGATGTTTATCTCTCTCTTTGAGTCTGCTTTTTAGTTTGAGAAGTTGATGTAACACTCCCAAATTTTTGAGATATATAATTTTTTGAGAAGTGTTAAATAGGCAAAGAGTACACAACACAAGGGGTAAGGTACTATCTACCACACACACACACACTGCTCATCACATTTATTTATTACATGAATGTCTGCGTTACTCTGATACAAATAAAAGAGGCGAATAGGGTTTTATAATACAACCCTGTACAACAATGCCCCAACTAAAAAAAAGGCCAAAATAGGATTTTATAAGGTAATCCTGTACAACGCGGCCAACAGTAAACAAAAGAAAGCACAGTACTGAAACAGAGAAGGGACCTATCACTACAGTTCGGTCCAGCCTCAAGTCCTGCGAAGGATCCAGCGGCTCCAAGTCCAAGGGGTAAGTCCTACAAAAGTAGAGGGTCAGGCACGACCGCCTGGTAGAGATAATCCATCTCCTACCGTCTATACTATTGGGGTGCACGTGAGTGACAGTGCAAAGAATGTAAATAATACAATGCTATAGATCTTATTATAATAAAACATTTCCTTTTCTTTCAAATTCCACATTTGACTCATCGTAAAGAAAAGTAGTAAAGCACCGTGTCTGACCAAGACTCAAAAGAGAAGTACCACACGTCCAACATCTATCAAACCATTGCCTAGACAAGGCCAAATGGAATTGTGTCAAGTGCCGACTCACATTAAGTAAAAGACTCATTTTCGTATTCTAAATGTATTCCAATTCCCATTATGTTCCAAGTATCACATGTATTCCATTTCCGTGCCTTCTAGTAGGAGCAAGGAAAATATCAATCACAATCCATCTCGAGTATCGGCTAGTTCCGCATCAGGGCTCGTCAACCCCTTCTCGTGTAGTTCCTATTTTCCCCGGCTCACCGGGAAGGTCCAGTCAAACCTCCATTGCGCAATGTCGTATGCCACTCTAAACAATGACACAAGGTAAGCAACCTGAATCATAGCCACTCATCAATATCCAATCCTCGTATAGAGTAAACAGTCTCCTCGTAAAGAGTCACGTGTCACATTTTATCATTTCTTTCAATCATTCCGTGAGACCTAGGGAAACACCTCCTAGTCAACGTATCAACCAAACAATGTGACTTCCTTTCCAAACCGATTGCATTTATTCACAAAACGTCCATTTCCAAAAACATTTCCGTTCATTTCACAAAACATGTTGTTCGTTCACAAATCGTTCCATTATTTTCGAAACATTTCCGTTTATTTACAAAACGTTCCGTTTGTTCGATTCATTGCCAAAAATATGTCAAAATACCATTTGACCCACAAACTATCCGAGAACATCCAAAACAAACCAAAATCCCCAATTTGATTTCATAAAATGACAACGACGGAATTTTAACAAGAATTGGGGTTTTTCACAATCGGACTCGGAATCAAACAACCAACGTCCTAGGGGAAAACGTAACGACCCTAGACAAAACTCAACGCGACCAATTTTAGTGAACGACAACACTTTGTTACTAATTTTACGAATACACGAAACTTGACGGAATTTCATAACAACGAACGAGAAGGAAGTACAGTGCCAACAGTACAAACGAGATGGATAGAAGACTCTACCTCAATGGAGTTCCTGCGACAATTGCCGACAAGAGATTCGTTCAAAATTTCGGCATGAACCTGTCCAAAATAGGAGAACCGCACTAAGGCGCCAACAACAACAACAAAGGCAGGAATCCAATTTTCACACCTCCTACTGACATATATTACCGATTACGATTTAACGATGATTAAACGGGCAATAAGATATACCTACCGATGCGACCACAAGCGGTGGCCGAAGCCTCGAACGTCGCGCGTCACTGATTACTGTCGTCGCTCGCTAAGCTGACACCTAGAATCCAACAAAAAATTACAATCGATGACAAACAATTCGGAACACTGAAACGAGAAGGACAGAAGCTTACCTGCTGACGCAAAACTTCAATCATCGCACGACACTGCTCATCGTCGTTCATTAAGGCACTTTCCTGTGAAACCCAATCAACAATCAACAATCGACGCGAGTGGATTCAATACAGTCGACCCCCTCGCACGCACAGCCAACTACAACTAATAAGGTGCCTGCAAACATACAGTGTCGCATACAACAGGTTTGCGTACAAGAATCGAACGAATAGTGTATTACCTCCCATAGTCGTCGACGCACCTTTTGCCGCGAACCGCGAACTCCAGCCTGGACTGCCGCATCACCGCGCACAAGCGCGACGCCGCCGCACATCGCCACCCGCAGTCGCGCACCACAACCTTTCTACGCCAGAACTTCCTACGCGCCTGACTCCACCCCGAACCAGTTCTCGCAGCCACTAAGCGACCACCGAGCTCCCCTTCTCTCTATCTCGTGTGCCACCGTGCACCTTCCCGCCGACTGCCGCACTGCAGCGCCAGACTTCCTATGCCGCCGCGCGCAGGAGATGAGGGAGGGGGAAGAGAGAATCGATAGAGAGAGGGTCGAGAGGAAGTGGGCCGAGAGAGGGAGGAGAGGACTCGGGAGAGGGAGGAGAGGGCTCGCCGGGAAGAGAGGAGGGAGGAGAGGAGGTGTCGGCGGGAGGGGGAGGTGAGGAGGAGGAGGGTGCGGCGCTGTGGAGGGGGGAAAGAGATATGGTTCGCAACAATGGAGGAAGAAAATCGGGTTGGGGAAGAAGGAAAGGGGGGTAGGGGAGTCCCCCACTGATACACTCTTTGTATCATTTTTTTATTTAAACTAAATAATTAAATTAAAGTAAATTAATTTAAACATTTGAATTTAAAATGTTCAATCACAATATCGAACAAGCCCCGAGAGCCAAGACAAAACCCGAATTCCACCACGACAACTTGCCCGCACTCAAAACACAAAACCCACAAACCAAGACTTGCCTGACTCAAACAGGATCGGTAGAATAAAATCTGAACCGTAGGGAACCGAGTGATGATAAAATTAAATCCCGAGAAAGATTTAATTAATTTTTATTTTTATTATTTTTTTGAAACGGAGGGGAAAATAACTAAAATTTCTGGAGTGTTACAAACTACCCTCCTTACAAAAATTTCGTCCTCGAAATTTCCAAGGTAGAAGAACTGAAACACGCCACGACGAGAAGAATAACGCCCAAAAGCACTGAACACTTGGATGGGTTCGCAAAGAGAACCGGAAACAACAACGAGGAGGTTTTCAACCGAAACAACTCCACCAATGAATAAACAACGCCAAAAGAGATCCGCAATTGACAACAATTTCATCCAAGACAACGCCCCAAAACAACTGCAAACTGAACAAACCGCGAACTTCCTTAAACGAGCAACACACCGCAAGGTAAGGAGTACGTCGCAAAACAACATGCCGAAGAAGAACCGATATTACACAAACAACGTCGTCCTCGAGAGAGTCAGGAGTTTCCAACGAAATGGTTTTCGCGCAACCATAGGTTCCCAAACTGATCAGACAAGCTAGAACGCGCATTTTTGAACAAGGACACGATACGGAGTTTAAACCGCAAGAATATCGCCCCGAAAAATTTCGAAAAATTCCACAAGATTCTAAAACATTCCACAACACAACGTGGACACACCGGGATAATTTCCGAGTACCGAAACGTCCCGGATACGAGGGGACACGATGCGGATACGCCGACACGCGAAGGATACTCCTAGGATACTCCTATACATCGAGGATATGCCAAGAATACTCCGGTACGGTACCGATACGTGGATATGGTACGGATACGATACGGATACTCCGATTTTTCCAAATATTTTTCTAAAATTTTTGAAAAATAAGAGAGTCGTTTTCTACTACCGCAAAGAAGTTCAGAACGACTTTATCACCACAAACGCGTAAAACAAACCCGAAATAGGTTTCCGAACAAGGTAGGAACAATCCAACCGATACGACGCAGGATTTGAAAGTAAAACAACCCGCAAGGGATGGACACACAACAATCGTGCCACCCGAATCACACCAAACGACCACAACGCCACAAAAAGAAGAACCGAACAACCAAAATCTTACAAACCAACACGCACACCTAGCGCGGTACCAGAATGACTATGAAGTTTGATTTCAGATGTGCTGGCCAGTCACCTTCTCAAAACAATCCTCCATGTTCATTCCTACACCACATGACACGGACCACGCACACCGGTCACTCCAAACATCACCATAAACCAAGTCGGTGCAGTCGACTTCAAAGAGACACAGACATTCTACCCTAATACTCACAACACAGCTGCACAACATAAAAGTAACTTTATCTCACTGATCACACCAACAACAAGCCAATCCCACAACACACTCTCAAACAAGTTTCAAGGAGAGACAACATCGCAGAACAGAGGTGTCCAAGCGCAAATGGACACGGCGCCAATAGGTACGACAACAATTTGGATTCGCACGAAAACACGGCGAACAAGGACAAACGTAAGAAGGCAACCCACGAGACAAGAGTGCACGAAGTAGATAAATCCATACGCGCGAGACGAACAACACATCATCGCCAAAATGAAGTCAAAAGGATTACCCAAACACAAATCACCTTCTACAACCTTATGCCCAAATGAGAAGCAAACCCTACTCTCGTCTTCAAATCCCAAGCAAGACACACAACACCTCAAGCCATCAACCCAATTATAATTCTCTTTCAAACCAAAGACTTCAAGTCAAATCCACATCCCAACTCTAAGTCACCAACCAAGCTCTCTGCACTTCTATCTCTTGATCACAACTCATTCACTCTCCACATTATCATCCAATAAGGCAAGAACCCAAATGCCGCTTCTAGGAAGAACCACAAGATAGTCACACATACGATATCTCTCCAATACATCAAGAGACAACTAAAATCCTCAAACCACTTTCCCGGCTCATAACACAACTACAACAATGACAACTCATCGACAAACACCAAGGCACCTCAAAAAGAGGTCTAACACTCAATTCACACAACAAGCCCAACAACCAATTGAGACAATTTCAACACAAGGCTAATTCTCAAGTTGTTCCACAATCCAATTAACCAAACAACCCAATCACCAACACAACCGGCTAACCAAATACCCAGATGATCAAGTAACCACCTAATCATCAGTGGACCTACACAACTCAGTCCATCTCGTAAGACTTCAAGTCACAACTTAGGGCTACCACAAGAACAAGATACCACACTTAAACTCTTTCGTCCTTCTCAATCAACCAAGAAGTACTGCAACCACAAGGCAATAAGTTTAACACAAATCCTCAAAGAACCTTAAACCACAAGCCAAACTCAACTCTCGCATCAAGGAAGGGTAGAGCACTACCACCACTAACATCGACTACTTGGCACTAGGCCGCAAGGAGAACCTAATAATCCGAGGATACTTCATGTCCCAAGTGAGTCACACACAATCTCTGCTACTACAAGGCCTTACTACACCGAGACATCCTTACTTTCCAAAGAAGTCACAACCACTAGACCACCAAGTGCTAACACACCAAGAGCAACCACTAGGCGCAATCCCACAAGTAAGGTCATTCCGAAATTCCACAACTTACACAAGAAACAAAACGAGACAGGGAGATCAAATCAATCCCAAGAGCGAACAGCCACCAACAACCAGGCTATCGAATAAAAAGCCAACCACGCAACTGGAATGGGAGTCAAAACTCGACCACCAAGAAACAGTCGGAGCCAACAGGGCAAACAACAAACTCCAGAGATCAACGTCCATAAGAGAAATAGAATTCGAGGCTCACTCGCAAGAGCACTTATCATTTTCCAGCCGCAAAGAACAATTACCCAATCATCAACGTCAACAAGAACGACAATCTTCTACAAGGAATACTACACGAGGAGTTCATCTGGGATCACAAGAGAGAGAACTCAAGAGACGGTTAACCAATTGCACGCAGAATTTCCATTCTCAATAGGAGAGCAAACGAGAATCCATCGACAAACCGTAATAAAATCCATCATCCGCTGCAAGAAATAGGCTTAAAAGCCACAACGACGACAATGAAGATTCTCTTCCTACGAAGAGATAGGCTCGACAGGTCATAACCGCAACCACCAACGACCGATATCGAGGAACAATAAGCTAAATCATCACAAGAGCCAACGAAGGAACTCATTCGCGCTCTAAGAACTAGGAACTCGAAACGGTTTACCACGACAGAGTAGGTGACAACACTATCAACAAGAGGAGGTATCAGGAACACACAAGTCCAATATTGACAGGATCCTCTACCAAATGCCCAGACAGGCCCAAACGTCACCTCAAAAGAGACAGGATTTTACTCAAAATCACAAAAGAACAACAACAAGACCAACTCGAAGAAGTAGACACTACGAATTTCCAAACCATTTTGTTATTTCGAGTTATAAAAACTTGTTGTTTTATGAGATCCATGCAATGCACACATATTCAATGCCTAGATACACATGCTATGCACCCTAAATGCAATCACTCAGAGCTACACAAAAGAAACGGTGCGCTCATTGAGACTAAAAGTCTCACCCAAGTCTCAGGTAAATCGGAACTAGCGCTCTGATACCAACTGTAACACTCCCAAATTTTTGAGACATATTTTTTTTGAGAAGTGTTAAATAGGCAAAGAGTATACAACACAAGGGGTAAGGTACTATCTACCACACACACACACTGCTCATCACATTTATTTATTACATGAATGCCTGCGCTACTCTGATACAAATAAAAGAGGCGAATAGGGTTTTATAACACAACCCTGTACAACAATGCCCCAACTAAAAGAAAAGGCCAAAATAAGATTTTATAAGGTAATCATGTACAACGCGGCCAACAGTAAACAAAAGAAAGTACAGTACTGAAACAGAGAAGCGACCTATCACTACAGTCTGGTCCAGCCTCAAGTCCTGCGAAGGATCCAGCGGCTCCAAGTCCAAGGGGTAAGTCCTACAAAAGTAGAGGGTCAGGCACGACTGCCAGGTAGAGATAATCCATCTCCTACCGTCTATACTATTGGGGTGCACGTGAGTGACAGTGCAAAGAATGTAAATGATGCAATGCTATGGATCTCATTAAAATAAAACATTTCCTTTTCTTTCAAATTCCACATTTGACTCATCGTAAAGAAAAGCAGTAAAGCACCGTGTCTGACCAAGACTCACAAAAGAAGTACCACGCGTCCAACATCTATCAAACCGTTGCCTAGACAAGGCC
>NMUG010004374.1:0-13921 GCA_002855965.1 Monotropa hypopitys | reverse complement strand
GTGTGGCCGACCGGTCGGCCCCGACAATGTCAGGCGGCGCCGCCTGACAACATCGGTCAGCAGAAAAGCTGACTGAGCGTGCCTGACATTCTACGGGAATCACGGAAAAGCTGATTCTGTGTCAGGCGTGTGTTTTCCATGTGCGCAAAACCCGGGATACTGTCCCCGAGGGAATATTCGCTGCTTGTTGTTGGCCGGGCCTTCCTGGCCGAGAAACCTTTGCAGAGAGGTGATCCCGGACGAGCCTTCTCGTCGGCCCTACTTTGCTCGGTCGCACGACCTTGACTTCTAGGCGTCTCGGCTAGGCACCTCCTCTGGGCTTTGAGTCTCCGGGCCGGAGAGAGCCCCAGAGAGGCCCTGTCGCCGGCAAAGATCTGTTCGGCCGCATGCTGGCCAGTCTAAACTGTGGTCCTCCTAGAGGAGGTCGTGGCTCCGATCTCTTGAGAGTTCGGCCCCCAACAGGTCCTAAATAATCGCAACTTGACTTTTCATGAAATTTAGAATTGTGTCATCCTTACTTTTCTTGTTTGATGGGTGATAATTATTTGGATTGGCCGGTGGCCTATTTGGAGCAAATTGAGGTTGATGTGGTGGATTGTACCGTGGTGGTGCATATCCTTGTTGATTGAAACCCGATGGAGGAAGATTATTGTATTGGAAATGTCCTGCAACTACCAGATCCTCCAAATATTTTTGTATACGTTGCAATCTTCAGTCATGTGGCCAAACTCCTGATGGAAGTTGCAACGACGACAACTATACTTGATTTCCTCTTTTTTTTGGGCCACCAGAATGGCTCATATTTCATTGGTCATATCATTCGGAAAATTTGAACATTGAAGGTAGTTTGAACTGCCTTATAAGCTTGTGGTCCTGGTCTGGGTGTTTTTCATGCTGCATACAACACTTCTCCTTGCTCTTCTTTCTTTTCTGCAACTGACTCTTGTTTTCTTTTCTGTTTTGGCTTGTTATGGATGACAGTATTGGTTTTATGATCTTTGTGACCAGACCGCTCAGTCTCCCGAGCAATCTCATCCTCTACCTTAGCATGATGCTCCACCCTGTCCATCAATTCAACCATTGTCTCCACTAGATTTATAGTAAGAGACTCTCATAGTTTTTCCCATATAGATATTCCCAGCTTGAAGGTTGCAACAACATACTTCTCATTGCAATCTTTAATTTTGTTATATACTCCATGTATCTTTCAACATACTCTATGATTGATTCATCTAACTTCTTCCTCAAAGACATTAAAGAGTCAAATTCCTTTGGTGGCTTACAATAAATAAGGAATATTGCCACAAACTGCTTGTCAAGATCCTCCCAACCCATAACTGAGTGTGGGACAAGAGTATGATACCAGTTTAGGGCAATTTAACCCAAACTAGACGCAAACATCTTACAATATAGATCTTCATCTCCAGAATGCATGATCATGGACTAAAGATATGCCTTTAAATATGCTATGAGATGTGTGTTCCCATTGCACATTTGGAATTTTGACTGGACAAAATTTTTAAGCAAAGGATACTTGTCAATTTTAACACACAAAGGTGTTGATGCCATTTGTCGTAATGCCCTTCTGGAACTTTCTTGCATCATCCTTATTCCTCCCAGACGGTGATTTAACCAATCCTAGATTTCATTCATATTTGGAGGTAATGGATCATGTCCCTACATGACATTCTTGGGATGCCTATCTTTGTTATGGTGCCTCTTTTCTCGAGCAGGATTTCTTTGTTCTCGCATTGCATCTGAATAATCCATTGCTTGCTCAATCTCTCTGACTCTTTCTATTTCATTCAATCGATTATGGATAGGATTTCCGATCCTTTGTTTATAATTTGATCTTTCTGATCTTTCTGGTCTTTCTACCTGCTAGACAGATGCTCGACTTTTGTCATGAGTACGACTTACTTGATCAATATGAACAAGTCCAAGTAAATTTTGGTTCCTAGACCTATCCTCTTGACCATGATGACTTCTAGTTCCCTTTGATCTGTTATGAGAATCCTGGGAAATCTCCTCATGCCCCTGATCTAGATTTTGAATTCCTCCTATTTTTAGCTCCTCGATTTCTCTTTTCAGCCTTCCAATTACTTGGTCGCTTCCTTCTACTACCCTTTCCAAATCTTCCTCCCTCTTGGTTTGAGAATGAGATTTGGCAGGACCCTTGGTTTCTGAGGAAGAATATTCCTCCCTTAAACTTTGACTCTTTGACGGAGAACTAGTCTCCTAAAAAACCATTCTTCCTTTCCTTATACCAATAGGAGTGGCAATGGCCAATCCTTTTCCTTTGATCTCTGATGTTGTCCTTCCTTTTCTTGGCATTACCAATTCTTGTCTTGACATTTTTGACTGAAAAAGAAATGAAAATCTTTAAGAAATTAGCAAAAGTTTCCCACAGATAACACCAATTGTGGGTGGAATTTTCTTGAACGCCCTTAAATGTCAAGAATTCCAAGTCAGTAATTGGTCTTCAAATTCTTCTTAATTTCATTGAGTCTTGGCTATGCTGCAATCACACAAAAACTATGAAGACCCCCTATCTTTCGACTTAGAGGGCTCTACGACGAACAAGTTAATATTTGAAAATAAATAAAACTTTGCAACAAAAAAAATGAATTCAGATAGAGTTCAGTATTCAGAATTGCGTACCTTAAATGTGTATTTTTATGTTTTTATACACAGTCTTTGTCGTGATTTTTGAGTCCCACCTTCCACGTTTGAATTCATGAATGGTGGGGTTTCAACTAGACTTTCTCCTTTTCAATCTTTAATGCCTTCTTTATCATAAATTGTAATGGTTGGTGCGTCTTTATTACTTCCAATAACACAATCATTTGTCATTTATTCAGTCTTTATTGTCTCCATTAACTTTATCTTTTGTCATTTTCTTCATCATTTATCTCGTCTTTTCCTGCGTAACATTCTTTCTATGAATTATTTAATGAATGAAATTTATCATTCCAATTATCATATAAGATCTAGACTTCTCATCGTGATCAAATCTTTCATATTTCCTTTATTAATTTCAATATCATATTTACATACAAATCATCATAATAATCACTTTCGACTAATTTCTCGCGATCAATACATTATTCCCGGACTCAAATTCAGCTCGGTGGATATACTATAGCAGTACAGTTATTGAAAAACACTGTTTATCCCATTCTTTGCTGCTCGAGGATATTTTCAGATCGGGAAATCAGTTTCAGTTCATAAAATATTAATTCAGTGTGGCAAAAAGTAATTTCTGCACGGAAAATTACTTTTTAGAATTTCTTATAACTTCAAATTTGCTTACTTGCCCTTGACAGTATTTTTACTCACCACAATAACATTTATTGTAACTAGATTTCACTAATGTCCATCCTTTGTGATGGCATTCTTCAACAATATTGGGTATAAAGTGTTTCGAAACATCATACAACCAACATCTCTCCATAAATAACAAGAACACACTAAACACAATAACTGTTATTGAAAGGCCCTACCCTACCACCACCCAGTAGCATAAGAAGGGAAGTAAATTCGGGCCTATCCAAGAGGTTTCTAGGTACGTGGTCTCGCTTGCACACTTGATACTCAAAGTAATCTCTGGAGCATCTACTCTCCAAGATTCGTGCCCGGACCAAACAAGGTCCGAAATTAAATAGCCACGCTCTATTACCACTTGAGATACACTCGTAGGTGTGGTCTATCCTAAGTATGTGGCCTCACCTGCACATTTGACACACAAAATGATCTCTAAGGCATCCATTCTCTAGGATTCGAGTATGGGCTAAGCAAGTACCAGAATTAATCAGCCATACCCTGCTACTATACCCTGCTAACACTTGGGATACACCTTTTGCTGTAACCCATTTCATATCAAACATCTAAGATATGTCGCATGATGAAGACACAGATGTAGGTTAAACCAAAAATTGAATTGCAAAGATTGAATGACACTACAACAAAAGAGGGTTATCCCCCATATTTATTTGCCCGTGTTTAAGTAAAACCCCGGAGATACATTTGCGTAGGGAATCCCCTTAAATCCCCCCAACCCTACCTCAGTTTTCCACATCTTCTCTCGTCACCATTCATTGTCCGCCAGTCTCGATGTCTTCCTTTTCACTTACCATCTCCTACAATCTCTCAATCTTAGTCTTATGCTTCAATCTATGCTTTTCTACGGAGGAGTAGTGATGGCGGTGCTGATCCTTATCATCGATGTCTTTGAATTTGTGCTTGCGACTTCGGTGATGCATGTGGTCTTGATCTTTACGGTATTTATCAGATTCTTTGTGTTTTTGCGCTGAATCTATCTCTATTTCCATCGGCTCTGGATTTTTCGGTTCGAGCATGAGAGCATCCCAAAACTCGTAGCCCACAATAACCAATTCACCACTGTCATTTCCTTAGACTACTAATCTCGTTCCACCAATTCGGCTAATAGTAGTTTATACGTAAGTACATATAGTCATGCATATCTATGGTGACTTTTGGTTTCACTGGCATAATGTAACCTTTATTGATGTGTTACGAGTCTATGCCTTTGTAGATGAACCATTACCCAAAAGAAGGGATGAGTTGTTGACAAAAATGATAACTTACGGCAGTAACTCTGATTCTTTGTTGGTTTGGGGGAGGATGCATACTTCAGCTTGGACACATACTTCAAACTTTTGTTGAAGGCAAGGCTTATTTTAAAAAAGCTACAATCTTGGACATATACTTCAGCTTTTGACAGTTTTCTATGCCTATTTTAAAATATTTTGTTCTTTTTCTTTGTTAGAAACCTCTTGCAAAGGATTCCATTTTGTAGCAATATATAATTTGATAGTTTGTTTCTGTGTGTGTATATGTAGGAGGGTAAAATATGCTTGCACTGCTCTCATCAGTAAACGACTGTTATTTGGATCTGTATTTGGCAATCTGAATATTCTGCTAAATCGCTTTAACTCTTTTTGTCCATGCGGTCACAGAAAACTGTTAGAGGACCTCCTGCCTCTAGTGGCCGGAAAGCTCTCTAATGACTAAGTTAGTCCTGATCGAAGAAAACTGTACGTTGTAAGCACTAGAAGAGTTCTGAGAGCAAAATAGCATGTAACTTTCTCCGGTGGTTGGACTTCTGTTTATATACATGCCTTCCGGTTTTCCAACTTCTCGCTGGAAATGAGGTATTCATGGGACTCCTTGTCCCTTTTCCTTGATTCTGTTGCAGCTTGTCAGATGTCTGGCCACATTCCTAGACAATAGAGAATGTCGTCACGCCTTTTTACTATCCTGGAAATTCTGAATATTCCTTCAGGAGTTGTGGTCTAACAGGTGTGCCATCCATCGTTCACTGTCTGATCAACACCTAGATACCTTGTCTGCCACCTTTTCCCACACTGTTTGACTGGGTACCACACTGGTGGATGACGGCCGCACAGGGCCAACCTAATTTGCACAGCGGGCACCGCTTATACACGTGCCCAGCTATACCATACCTGGTCTGGCACGTGTTTCTTTGTAAGACTGATCTCCATGCTATGAGGATGTTAGCCGCACGAGGCCAACCTGATCCGCACAGTAAAAGTACTAGGCACAACAATAGTGATTAGCTGCATCTGCCGTGATCCTGTCTACGTGTCCCTGAACAGCTATTTGCCAAATTACCAAGATGTTAGCCACACATGATCAACCTAATCCGTAGTGCAGATGGCCATTGGAGACGTGACTGGCCATATCAACCAAGATTCACCACTACCACACTGAATAACTTATCCCCACACTACCAGGATGTCTTGTCGCACTGGGCTGACCTGATCTGTAGCGCAAGGTTACTGATGACGTAGAAATCTGGTGCCAAACTGTCGCATGATACTGAGATAATATGAATTTGCCCTTGACAGGTACAGAATCCATATTAAACCCACCACAATTGCCCTTATCTTTGGCTACTTCAGCCGCACAGCGGGAGTGGGCAGAGCTCACGACACCCAAAATGATGTCGTTCCACTTATCGGATAAGTCCAACTTTCATTTCTGAAGAGGCGCCACATTAATTGTGCAATTAATGCTTGGGACCCATGCACTCTTTCTGAGGTAGACTTGACCATTAGAAATGACATTCTACGCATGCCGTCTCTTCGATAAAAGCACAGGGTGCGCCCTTTGAATTTATTCTCATCTCTTCTTCTCAAATCTTCTGAACTAAGTGCCCTTTGCAACCCTAGCCTTTCTGCACTTCTTCTTCCTCTCTACTTTTCTGTGTAAGTTCTCTCCTTCTACAGACATGTGTTTCTTTCGGTCTCTGGTTAATACTCCAGCAAAGATCGAAGCCTTTCAGAGTGAGTATGGGGTACTAGACGATGTGGTTATTGCCCTTGCTAGTATTGACTACGACAGGAGCAGGGCCGATAATAACACCCTCTATATCCCTCCCATCCAGATCGTAGAGGCTGGGGTGCGATTCCCTCTACATTCTCTTCTTTGTCAGTTCTTGGGGTACCTGTTGATACCCCATTTTGATCCACTCCTCGAGATCAATCAAGTCAAACTCGGAATTGATCAGGTCAAATTCTAAGCCAGTCAAATCGGACTTAGAACAGATCAGGACACATTTCTGAAATGTCCGAACATTCTCACAAGAAGCATCGGAAACAGGCACAAATGATTTATTAATGAACAAATGTCAGTAAAATGATAAGGAACATTTACTCGGGGTCAGTTTCTCAAGATGATGTGCAGTTCGCGACAAACAGTAAACGGACACCGAAAAAGTTGACACACATGCACTTCAAGCCAGAATCAACTAAAACTTACACGAATGTCCAAAATTCAGTCTCCCAATGGAAATTCGACGGTAAATTCATTCATGAAAAGTCTGCACAATCACTGACATCATCGGATGAATAAACAGAATTTAGTCAGATTTGAACGCTATTTCGTTCAGAGTGTCATGGAACGACGAGCCGACATTGGAAATTTGTGAACCAATTTTTTATGGAGTCTCGACAAAAAGATAGAGCTTTACTGTGGATTAGTCTCGACAAATTATCCCGCATCGATAAAACGAGCACAAACCGCGAGATTTTGTTTAAAGTGAACGGGCCAGGAAATGAACGGTTTTTGAAAAGTCATCCGATTTCAATAGTAATAATTTCAAAATTCATGATTCGAGCCAATAAAAATTATGGCGACATCAATTTTCTCAATAGCGGCTCCTGTGGTGCTACAGTGCAGGCAGCTCGAAGGTTTCCGATGCAGAATAGAACATTATGGAATTTTTGGAAATAAAAAGAAAATAAAAAAGAAAATAAAAAAGGCATACATCCCTAAAATAGGGAATTCTGCTGCAGAATCCGTGTAAGGCTATTCTAGCCAAGCCAAAAGAAGAAAACCTGCCTTAGTTCCCAGCCAAAAGAGTTATTCAAGTGATGACGTCACTGTTGCACCTATAGGTGCAACAACCTCCTATTTAAGGAGAGCCTGCCTCAACATTTCAGGAGAGGGCCAACAGTCCCAAACCCCTGTCAAAATACCCTTTAAGCATTCTGTTCTGAACAAAATACTTCCCCTTCCTAAAAAAACCTAAAGATTCGTCCAATTCAAGTCCAATCTCTTCAAAATCCTCCTAACTATTTCCAATTTTTTCATCACCCATCCAAATCAGCCCTAGACATACAAATTCCAGAAACCAAAAGTTCAAATCATTAAAACCAAAGTCCAAATCCCAAATCAAACCCTTTCCGATAATCTGAAAACCCCAAAACCTAGCTGAATTGCTGCCGAAATCTCATTAAAATCCCTTTCTTATTCGAAAGTTGTATTCTATAATCATTGTACAGAATTTCATACTTCATTTTAGGAATGTCCCGGTTACTGCTTCAGGGTTATAGTCTCGTCACAGTAGGGGTGACGCCCGAATACTATACGTTATTTTAGTCATACGAATCGAAATCGGAGAACTCATCCTACACTAATTGTAATTCCGACAAGGTATACGAATATACATTTTTTCCTTAAATGCAGCAATAAAGTTTCTCTTTTACGTCTGATCCTTGCATAGAAAATAAATCATCGATTCCTTTGGTGATTTAATTTCCGCCATTCTCAAAGATTGATTCTCAAGAAGTCATCTAATCTTTTATTCGCATTATGAATGGCCATGAACAAAGTGGCTACTTAATCGAATTATGAAGCTTCAAGAATCAATTTTAACATTTATATTTTGAAGAATTAGTTTTCTAAAAAATTCAAGTGGGATATCTCAGCACGTGTCAGGTATATGTCGACTGGCTACTTAAGTTACACGCTGATACTTCAAAAACTAGTTCTTCATTAATTGATATTTATAAACTCAGTTATATTTTGAAGAATCGGTCTTCTAAAATTCAAGTGGGATGTCTCAGCACGTGTTAGGTTTCCGCCAACCGACTGTTTAAGTCACACGTTGATGCCTTGAAAACTAGTTCTTCATTATATTGATGTTTATGAATTCATTCACATTTGAAGAATCAATCTTCTAAAATTCAAGTGGGATGTCCCAACACGTGTCAAGTATATGTCGACCGGCTGTTTAAGTCACACGTTGATACCTCAAAACCAATTCTTCATTATATTGATGTTTACAAATTCATTTGAATGATTGTCTGGCTAATGTAGGGCCACTACTGTCACGCCCCGGATTTTCAAACCATTTTTTGAATATAAGATATGCATAAATACTTTTGCATAAACTATTCCAACAACAAAGGGGCCGTGAGAGAAAAGAAGTATATACATATCTCTTTAAAATCCTTTATACAAAACATGCGGAAGTAGAACATTATCAACCATTTTTAAATGGAACTTGCTTCCAATAAAATGGTACTTCTTTAAAGAACAGGGAATGCCCGTAGGCTACAAGGGGGAAGAGTAGGGGAAAACTGTAGTAAATAAATGAACAATATGAGATGCTCTTCACACAAGAGAACCTGGAGCAAGCCTAAGCCAACTCTCCGCTACTAGCTATCCAACCCTGCAAACCCTGCAAAGAACTGAAGGAAAAAGGTTGAGTCGTAAAGACCCAACAAATATGCGACTATCAACTGTATATGAAAATATGGTGATTATGTGCGAGGTGGGTGAGTCCTACAATGCAATCCCAAGCATGTTGCCCTTTACTCACACCCAAAGTCATCAAGTCCGATTTCAAGTCTACACAACCACACCATACTAGTCACACACATACTTGCGTCTATAGAGAAACCTCTAACTTTCGCATCTATCCAACTATCACGACGGAACCCACAAACCTTCTATTTGAACAATCAAACCTCAACTGGAAAGAAGTCACCAACAAGCACCAAGATCACTACACTAGGTCACTCCACGAATATAATTCTACCTCATCACACATAAGTATTACAAGGTACTTATCCGAAGGGTTTCACTACCACACAACCGAATGTCGCCTCGACAAGGCCAATCAAAACTCTCTACGATAGTCCATTACCAACTAGTAGTTTATCTCCCAACTTAGCCTCAAATCAAAGCATACCAATGCCACACACATTGGCCTAACCACAACGAGTACACGTGTCATGACTTGGCTCCAAGTCTCAAGCTATCCGAGGCCACGAATTGGCTAAGTCTCATTTATTTGCTAAAGCCACGAGATGGCTAGTACCACCCACAATAAGAACCACAAGTTCACATCCAACCCTCACCAAGGGGCACTCTCACTTTCTCTCTCTCTCTCTCTATACATATATATTGGTATTACAAACAGGTGGATTTATTATCTTGAACTTTAGTTGGTTCAACTCCCGGCTTGGAACATTTTAGAAAAGGCCATAAGGGATTCGAAACCTTCTGAACGAATTCCAGAGTCGGTCCTACAGTCAACCTTGGGCTAGTTTTGGATAACAAGAAAACCATCAAGTCGTTCATCGATTTACAGTCGCCTTGACGAATTCAAGGGTTGACGAGCTCCCGAGTGAATCACGAATTGATTCAGTCTGTCTCAACGAATTCAAGAATCAACCTCACACTCGAATGACCACGAATTGGCCCGAAGATCACGAATTGATCTAGGTAGTGTCAACGAATTCAAGAACTAACCTATACACATATGTGACCACGAATTGGTCCTATGATCACGAGTTGATCATCTATCACACCCAAGTCCTTTTTGTGTTGTTGTTTGTTGATTGATTAATATAAGTAGATTAGGTAGATTTTAGAGTTTGAGTCGAAGGAGACGAGTTCCCCACATGGGCAACGAATTTGCCACAAGGGACAAGTTTCCGACTCATGGATAACGAATTCACCCAACAAGAGCAACAAGTTTGCTAACGACGGACGAGTTCCCAAACCAAGGATGACGAGTTCATCCGGTAAGACCATAACATATATCCAAGGTCTAGGAACGAGTTTCCTAACCTAAGGTGACGAATTCACCAATCTCCAAATCCTTTACCTCTCATAGGCATTTCATCGAACACAAGGGTGCCCACGGCACCATGGTCATCTCCATGACAAGTGTCCACACTAACACTTGCCGACGAACGATCCAATACCACAATGTTGCTCACTAAGACCGACACAAGGTCGAGAGGGTATCCTACCTTCTCAATTCCAACAAAATCCACAATGTACCCACATTATTAGATTTTCTCAGAACGACCGTCTAGTCATACTCTCAACCCAATTCACACATTCTCGCATTCTAATCCTACCAAGGATACTCGATCATACATGAATGCGAATCAAATTACATCAATTTCTCAAAACCCTCGTCCGATCAAACATCTCCGTGATCTATTTTTTTGCAAAACTCTGTGTATTATCATAAAAACACATTTTGAACATATTTACCAGTTCTAATTTTTAAATAAATGATTGAGTGACACTCGAGTAGTTCACTGTACCATCGAAATTTCACGAAATAAGGCAAATGTGATCTGGCCGTTTGGTTGCTGATATAGGAATAACACCAAATTTGGAGAGAATGATATAATCGATAAGATATTAAATTCTAACGGCTTAGATCAAACAATCGTAAGGACCATTATGCACCTGTCTTTCAACTATATACATCGCTACAACTTCTATATCAATCGGGTTAGTATGTTATAGTATAATGTAAGGTAGTCACGTTATGACAACTCAATGATGACGATCTACACCGTTAAATGTGTTTAGAACATGTTTCTAAGATATTGTGAGAAATTTTATGGAACAAATGTTCACAGATGGCTTCATCCGATTAGATTTTACTTTATTTCATAGAATTTCGGTGGTATAGTGAACCACACAAGTATCACACAATCATTTCATTGAAAATCAGAACCGACAGATGCGTTAAGAACGTGTTTTAAGGTACTGTGTAAAGATTCACAAGAAAATAGTTTACATAGGTGTTTGATCGGAAGAGATTTTTAATAATTATTTTGCAAAATCCTCGTCCGATCAAGCACCTATGTGACCTATTTTTTGCGAATCTCTGTGTATTATTATAAAAACACATTTTAACACATTTACCGGTCCTGGTTTTTAAATAAATGATTGAGTGACACTTGAGTAGTTCACTGTACCATCGAAATTCTACGAAATAAGGTGAATGTGATCTGATCGTGTGGTTGCCGATATAGGAATAACACCAAATTTGGAGAGAAATGATATAATCGACAAGATGTTAAATTCTAATGGCTTAGATCGAATAATCGTAAGGACCATTATGCACCTGCCTTTCAACTATATATATCGCTATAACTTTTATATGAACTTGGTTAGTATGTTATAATATAATGTAAGATAGTCACGCTATGACAACTCAAGGATGACGATATACACCGTTAGATGTGTTTAGAACATGTTTCTAAGGTATTGTGAGAAATTTCGTGGTCAGCTACATTAGGAAGTTGTGCCGGACCCAAGGTCTTGTCTTCTCCGTCGCAGATCTTTTTGGCCTTTTCACGCTATCCCAGAATAAGAAGAAACAAAGGTTTTTTCTGAGCGCTCGGCCCGGGTCCGCAGACTTGTTCACCTGTCTGCCGGACTCTGATAAATGGGCTGATATTTATATAAAGGTTACCAGAGGCTATAACAGACCTGCCGACGGTAGCATACCCATACCGACTGCTAAGGGGTCGCCTGGTAAGCTTTGTTGAGTCTTTGAGCATTCAATTTTTCTGCTTCCCTTCTATGCTGACTGACTGAACTTGTTTTTTGTTTTGCATCCCTTTCAAAGGTTACTCTTCGGTTGAAGAACCGGGCCGTAGCTAGCCATCTTGCTGCACTTCGGGCACTTCCACACAGGGACGTGCCTTGGATTTTGGAGTACCGGCCTACTTATCTTTCTTTCCTCGAAGACAAGAGGAAGCGAGCGGCTAGGCAAACTACTACCGAACCTGCAGAGATGCCACTCAGGGAAGGCTTTGGTGATGTGGCTGCTCCCCTCATGGGGGACTATGTCCGAAAAAGGAGGAAGGTTGCCAAGGGTCCAGAGGGCACATCTTCCAGGGGCCTCCTGCTGATATTCCTGCTACTCCAGGGCATGTTGCTACGGCTGGATGTGGTGTTGGCTCTCAGACACCTGTGGCTGGGACCGGAGCTCAGGATCCGGCAGTTGCTGCGGCTGAAGAGCAGGCCCGGTCTGCTCAGGGGAGGACTTTGTCTCACTCTGCCGGAGACCGGGGGAAGCAGTCGGTTGGTGCTGTCGAGATATGGCAGCCGGAGCTGACATGGTCAGATGGCACCCATGTTCTGGCCTCCGACAGCGTGGTGGCGTACCCTGAGCTGGGGGTGCGGTATGCAAAGATTCTGGCGTCACCCGACAATACTGCTTCCTTGCCGAACCACTATGTTGACCGGGTGTAGAAGAGCTTCTCCTGTCTGGTCGAGGTAATATCTTTGACTGTCTTTGTCCGGATCCCTGTACTTCGCAATTTGCTGATTGATTGATCTTCTTTTTGTAGGACCTTGCCTGTTTCTCCATTGTGTACGACAAATTCTTGTACCTTGCCAGTGAGAGGATCCGACTGCGGGAGGAGAGGACCGAAGAGGATCCTGAAATTACAGGCCTCCGGAAAGTAGTGGAGGAGGGGAAGAAGAGGGAGGTCGACCTGGATAAGAAGCTCAAGAACGAGAGGCGTTCACACAGAAAGGAGCTTGAAGCTGAAAAGAAGAAGGGAGAGGAGACGGCCATTGCGGCCGAGAAGGCTAGCTACGGGTCGGCCGTGAAGGACGCCCGAGAGACCTTCGGGCAGCAGTGCCGGGACCAGGTGGCCGCACAGCACGGGTACAACTACATCCCTGGCTACAGGACGGGCCATCGGGACGGGTATGACTTGGCGCTGCAAAGAGCAAACGTGCCAGAGAGTCACTCCGCCCGAAGGTACGGCGAGTGTCCGGAGGTGCAGCTAATCCCGATCGAAGAGACCTTCCCGGAGGTCGAGGAAGATGGAGAAGGAGAGGAGGAGGCAGTCGATGAGGAGGAACACCAAACGGAGCAAAACTGAAGGCCTCCTTTTCTTCTTTTCCTTTTGTTTGCTTTTTTTGAAAAATTTTTGTAATCTTCCGGACGTTGACTCTCCCTTTTCAATGTAATGTGTGAACGCTTCTCGTTTAATTTGTTTGCATAAAAAATTTAAACAGCTGGCATCCTGACATGTCAAGGGGTTTACCAATCCCATTGAAACGATCCGGACGTCTTATCCAGGGGAATGAGACCAGCAGAAGCCTGACAGGTGACTGCCGGAGGCCTGGTCTTTGGTATTTGTGCCAAGACCGACAGAAGCCTGGCGGGTGACCGCTGGAGGCTCGACCATTGTGGTGAAAATCCTTGACCGGAGGCCGGTGCAGACGATTGCTAAAGGCTCGGTCAATGGGCGAACCCATGAGGGTATTGTGCCAGGACCGACAGAAGCTTGGCGGATGACCGTCGGAGGCTCGA